>JAWPHD010009117.1:0-107493 GCA_037043455.1 Cyrtodaria siliqua
GTTGCTGCAAAGGAAGCCAGCAAGAACGCTGCTCAGAACAAGGAGCGATATGATCGTAATGTAAGGAATAGCAAGCTTGAGGATGGTGACAGAGTCCTGGTGAGGAAAGTCGGTCTGCAAGGGAAGCAGAAGTTGGCAGACAAATGGGACAGGGATCCATATTTGGTACTCGCGATGCCAAATAGGGATATCCCTGTATACAGAGTGAAACGCGAGGATGGACAGGGTCCAATACGGGTGCTACATAGAAATATGCTGCTACCGTTTACCTCTATTCCCTCTGAGGTCCCATGCCAGATACCAAACCGTAAGGTTGTGTCTAGAAGTAAACCCACCAGAGCCAATCCTCGGAGTACCGACACAGAAAGTTCAAGCTCAGATTCTGAACCTGAGCAACATATTCAGAATGGTACTAGACAGAAGAAAGTACGAATTGGACCAGATACCATCTCTCTAAGCGAACGCCATGAAAGTAGCACCCTTGAAGATGCAAACCTTCAATTGGATGAGAGCAACTTTAATGCGAGTCGCGACAGCGTGTGGGATATAGATCCAGATTCACTAGGTCGACCAGCTAGACCACCAGATGGTCAACTGGAAGTTCAACCAGAGGATCTGCCGGTGCAGCAACCGGAGCCAGTACAACTGGAACATCCACCGGAACGTCCACCAGAACGTCCACCGGAAGATCACCCAGATGGTACACTGGTGCAGCAACCGGAGCCACCGAGACGGTCAACCAGAGAACGGCAACCACCAAACCGATTGGGACAGTGGGTTGTGCAGCAGACAGCCACAACACCGAAACAAGAAATTTATTATGTATAATGTTAATTTTTACCATTTTTCAGTGTATGATGTTAGTATTTGTCGCGACATGTAATGTCGTGAAGATATGATGTACTTGACATGTGTATTTTAGCGAGATCAATCTCATTTCCCTTTGAGGTTGCCTTCTCAAGTTAACCCATTATGATGTGTTGACGGGATGTAAAACCCCATTAATTGTTCTGTTTTCCATTTCGCAGATACGTATGGAGATGGATACATTTCAGATAATATTGGTTAACAATTTTAGAATTTATTTCAGCATAGTAAATGGATGCTAATCTGTTTGCTTTCAGACTTTGAAGTTGGTCCATTTTTGCTGAATTAATATTATTTGCAAAGATAATAAATGTACCTGGTTAAGTCAGTTATGTTGAATATTTGCAGGTATGCTTATTTGTGTTTATTTTATAACTTTTAATTAAATGTCTTATTTACAGCGCTGGCATCTGGTTAATAAATGTCAGGAGCCATTTCACTGAGCCGGGAAGTATGTAGCCGTGCCTTTAATAGTGGTTCAAGGGAGACAACTGCTATAGTTCTCTGTAGTATGTTTACTCATATTTATGTCCCTTATTCCACAGGTAGATAGCTGGCTATGTTCACAGTACTGAGTAATAACTGTAAAAGTTAATGAGACCATTTATCATGAGATCAATGTATTATTTATATTGTATATGGTTGTCATGTATGTCTTGACAAACTGGTTATTGTACAAATACAGCTTGGTTGACAGGATTGAGTGAGTGAAAACTAACTTAGGTCACCCCTAACACTGCATGGCATGATAACTCTAACTAACTCAGTCTTTGCCTACCTTCTCTATGAGAAACGCCTATTTCAGTACAGAGATGTAATAATATATATTTTAGTAGTTTTCTATAGACTTGTAAAGGTCTGATTGAGAATGTAGTTTTATATATTCTACAGCTATTAGATTCTGGTAAATATTTGGTTGCAGAACCTAAATATGGATTTGTCTGGCTTTATATTACCCGTATATAAAGAACCCTAAATCATGGATTGGAGTTGTTGAATTTATCCCCATAAGACCATGGTTACATTACGATAGCAAAAGATACACGTAGTTGGTGTTGTAGATTGTAATAAGTATATATATAAATGAAAGTTACAGTACACAAATCGATATAATAGACAAGAGCTATCATATATGTACGTAGTGGCCTACTGCAAAATTAAACCAACACAGTCGTATACACACTGACGAAAAAACTCTCAAGAGTGTGACATGTCATGCCAAAAGCCATTTACGAGTACAGAATGTGACACGGCTTTCACACGACGCTTCAGTGCCGGTAATCACATGCGTACACACACGGGTGAGAAGCCGTTTACATGTACTGTATGTAAAAAGACATTTGCACATAAGCATCATCTCAATAGGCACATGTTAATACACACTGGCGAGAAGCCGTATACTTGCACAAAATGTGATAAATCATTCTCACAAAAAGGAAATCTCAAACAACACGTGTTAATACACAGTGGCGATAAACCACATGCATGTACAATATGTGATACATCATTCACACGTCTAGGAAGTCTGAATAATCACATGGTAATACACACTGGAGAGACGCCGCATACATGTACAGTATGTGATACTTCATTCACACAACAAGGAAATCTGAATAATCACATGGTAATACACACTGGAGAGACGCCGCATACATGTACAGTATGTGATACTTCATTCACACAACTAGGAAATCTGAATAATCACATGTTAATACACACTGGAGAGAATCCGTTTACATGTACAGTATGTGATACATCATTCACAAACAAAGGCAGTCTCAATAGACATATGTTAATACACACTGGCGAGAAGCCATTTACATGTAAGGTATGTAACAAGAAATTCAGACATCGAGTAAGTTTCAATAGTCACAGTGGAGAAGCCGTATACTTGTACAGAATGTGATACATCATTCACACGTCTAGGAAGTCTCCATAATCACATGTTAATACACACTGGCGAGAAGCCATTCACATGTACTCTATGTAACATGTCATTTACGCGTAAATACAGCCTCAATATTCACATGTTAATACACACTGGAGAGAAGCCGTATACATGTAAGGTATGTAACAAGTAATTCAGACATCGAGTAAGTTTCAATAGTCACTAGTTAAAACACACTGGTGAGAAGCCGTATACTTGTACTGAATGTGATAAATCATTCACAAGTCTAGGAAGTCTCCATAATCACATGTTAATACACACTGGCGAGAAGCCGTATACATGTACAATGTGATACTGCATTCACACAACTAGTAAAGCTGAATAATCACATGTTAATACACACTGGAGAGAAGCCGCATACATGTACAGTATGTGATAAATCTTTCAAACTACTAGTAAATCTGAATAATCTCATGTTAATACACACTGGAGAGAAGCCGTATACATGTACAGTATGTGATAAATCATTCACACAACTAGTAAATCTGAATAATCACATGTTAATACACACTGGAGAGAAGCCATTTTCGTGTAAGGTATGTAGCAAGAAATTCAGACATCGAAAAAAACGATAGGTAAAAGTCATTCACACAGAGAGGGGGTATATCAATACACGTATGCTTTTAAATACTCGCCGCATACTAAAAGCTAGACGTGTCAGATGTGTAAACAAGTAGATGCCAGCACATCAACCAGATGCGTATTCACACCAACGAGAAGTTGTTTAAGTGATACGCTCTCAAAACAGATGGTAGTAAATACTGGAGAAATTCCGTTTACGTGTATCGAATGTGAACCATGGTTGGAATGACCGGAGCATCGCAGATAACACATGCCTGGTTTGAAGCTGCTAAGGGGCCGGGATCATACTATAAAAACAGAAACATGTGATATGTGACTGCTTTGTAGCTGAGCACTGCATTGTCTATAGCCAATACAAAAGTATAAACATGTAATATCCAATACATCACTCAGATTTAGTTGAAACTTGTACAACTTATTTATTCATTCAAATATGAAATCAATCGGTTCGTTATTCAAAACATGCTACATTCAAAGCATAATAACTTCTTGTCTGCTGTAAACTATTTACCCACAGTGTTATTAGACAACCACAGTACAGTATAGATGAGACAGATAGTTTATATGTATGCAGTGTAACTACAGATAACAGCAAGTATATTATATGTCCAGGTGGATAGTCCTACAAGTGAACTTCAGCCTTTAAGTGAACTGAATGTGATATGGCATGCACCGTCAGATCAAAGTAGTATTAAGCAGCATATGGCCGAGGAGAAAAGACTATGCTTATTTTAAGTTCTTTAAAGTTATGAATGCGACCCGTCTTTTTCAGATAAATCAGAGGTGAAAATACATATAATTTTGTAAATTAGGTAGAATGAAATTTGCTTTATAATTTTGTGTTTCTCGAAGAGACAATAATTTGTAAATATAATTTTAGTACGATTTAAAGATCGTCATTATGCTTTTTTATTTCCAAATGTATTATTTATTTGCATATAGTTGCACATGAATTAGTGAGAGAGTATGTGTAATACTGGTCCATATCTCACACACTGTCTTGTGACACAGTGTGGTAGTGCCGTAATACGGGATATACGTGTCAAATAAGTTCAGGTTAGAGCGAAGAAAGTTTGGGATGCCGCGTACGATACACGAATACCTGTCATTGTTTTATTGTTTGTGTCCATACATACATACACATATACATATAGATATATATTTGTATATTCGTTATAATGTAGTCGATAAACAGTAGTCGATCTGTGGTTTCGTAGAGTAATGACAGTTGAAATTACACAAGTGTGTCGTAAATAAATGACAACAGAACGTACACAAGATTGTTGTAAAATACTATTACAAGCCGTATGGTTCAATGGTTGTCGTATATTGATAACAATTGAAGACTGGTGTTTGTGGTTGATACTGTCACTATTGAAGCGCATATGGTTGTAGATAAATCACAGTTATAGTGCAGATGACTGTCGTCAATCAGTATTGAAATACTGTCATTGGTAAATAGTTGATACATCACTGTTGATGTGTATATGGTTGCGTATGAATTACTACTGACGTGTGAATTTAAACTGGGTATAGAGAATTTATAGAAAATGTGCATTATTGTTTTTTTTACCTATTTTGTTGTAAATATGAGTTTAATAATGTGTATTGAATTTCTCAAAGAAAATAACAAAATAACATTTGTAATTTCAAATTTTTTACCAAACAAACTGTTTATTTTTACCAAACTGATCCATGCTTTATAAAAGGCGATACTTAGCAGAGGAGACCAGATATGGTACATGCAACTCGTATATGGAAGATGGCTAAAACGTGGATGTCAAACTACTTGGATGTTTACTAAGACCTGGAGTTATTATTACAGTCGGTCTATTATCCAGTACAAGGACACCGAATATATAAACAAAATTAGCTTTACAGTGATGTTGACACCAACCGGTCCATAGTGTTACACATGTTTTCAGCTTGTTGTAATTATAAACATAAAATAATTGTGTTGAATATATATATTCATGTTTTCTCAATGTTTTTAATTCTGTGTCTGCAAGAGACAACATAATGCAGGAACAGGAGCAGTATTTATTGCTAACCAGAGGAAGATTTGACAAGAATCGTATGTTAGCGTGTTTCATCTATTTTGTTATAAAGATATGTAAATATGTTACCCTTAATTTGTTCACGAAGAATATAAATAGTTTAAAATTGGTATTTCGGATTTATAGAAATTATGTATTATTGCTTTTCACCTATTTTGTTTTGAATATGTTAGCCGTAATTCGTTTAATGAAGAATATAAAACATGGATTAAACATGTTTATTGAATTTCTCAAAGACAGCGATTTTTATTATGGAAATAAATTAATTTGCCTAAAACGTTCCTGATGGTGTATGGGACAGTGGATACCTTTAGCAAAGACAGATTGTCAGGAACTAGCTTTGAAAGCAGTTTGAAACTTCCTTAAACATCACCTTGTAATATATATTACCAGTATTGCGTGTCACATGATCAACACCTCAACATACTTGCAGAATTAACTGGGTTAAAACGGGTCTTCTATTTTGTTATACTTAGGTGAGGTACTATTCCACTTTATTTTCATGTAAAGGACGAACCTATAATGTTCTATAGTATGATTAAAGTGTTTCATATTTATTTACATATATCAGAGTTTACAAACTCAGTTACAAATCAATGTTACTTTATTATACAGTGAGTTTGTATCCTAATGTTAATGATCATGAATTGGCGTACTAAATATTCAAAGTTGTATTGTTGGAAAAGTTAATAATATTGTTGGTGTGTGAACAGTGTATGGGTCGTATAACACATTATCAAGACATCACCGTACATGCAGAATAAACTGGATTAAAAAGGATCTTCTATTTTGTTATACCTAGAAGCACACAAATCATCAAACAGGCAAATAGCTGTCTCAACATATGATTGTTTATAAATCATATAAATATATATATCCACACGGATTGAGCCTGATTTACAAGGGAAAATCAGAGACGCCTTAAAACCGCATTGCTGTGACAGGAATTTGTGTGCGTGCGAGCATGTCAATTACGTTACCCTTAATTAAGTGAATGCGTGGCATCCGAGTATCCTAAACTCAAATGTCCAAATCATGCTTCAACATATGATACTTACTGAAATAACAAAACAGCGAAATTACTACATTTATCATAGCCCATAGAAATCGATCGTGCACTATGTCAATTAAATCCTATACCGCGCACGAGATCTTTGAATAAATCCTTCTGTATTCACTTGTAAATGGCAAGCATTTGGGTATGTTTCGAACACTCGTTCAATATCATTGTTGAGATTCATTGTACACAATAACAAGAAATTGCCGGTAGATTGCGTTTCATGCATATATGTCTGACAGTGCCGTATGCGTTGCCAGACAATTTCGTTTCGGCTCAAAATTTCGTGCGGTGTGTTTGCATAAAGTATGAAACATATCACCCAGAGACTTACAACTGAGATCAGCATGTATCAGTTGGCACCTCATGCTCTTTGTTTTTTCAAACTCCGTTCATTGTTACGAAAGTTGTAGACTAAGACAGTAAGTAAGAAATCATTTCTACTTCACTGACGAATGTCATATCTGAATCTAGGCCGTATCTCGTACTCGATATCCGAAAAGTCACGTAGGTTCACCACCCTGATAAACATATATTCATAATTGCTAGTATTAAAAAAGAGAAACCCAGATCAAGCTATTAACATTATTCAACACAGTTTGATATCATGGACTCAGTGATGTGCTTGGCGTGTCTGTCGGTAGCGCCGTGGTGTAATGGTTAGCATTGCGGCTTAGTAACCCAGGGATCGCGCGTTCAATCCCAGCCAGGACCGAATTTGGGTTAATTATCAAAATATTTCAAAAATATTTCCTACCTTACCAGTCCTTCGGATGAGACTTTAAACAGAGGTCTGCTCGCTAAAATGCTTGGTGCAATACAGCGAGGATAAATAAACGCTTATATGCATGGCGTGTGCCAGAAGTTAACACGATACTTTAAATTATCTCAAATTATCTCCCCTATTAATAATTTCTCCATTTACCGCAAAGAAAATTCATTAAACGGACAATAGACGAGTTATAATCAATGCACACGATTTACATTTGTAAACACCCAGGTATAAAGGCAAGCGACAACACCGACGAAGGTATGGACACATTGTTTAAATGGCTTTCTGTTAACAATATAACGTTACCATTCAGGGCTTGATTCAATTTTCATTGCAGATAGCCTGAATAGGTAGAATTCGGATGCGTCCATCTTGCGAAATTTAGTTATTTTAAATTTATTTTATGAATTTAATGAGAATAAGACAGCACATCGAAATAACGACACTCTTTTAGTTACTAAAATTGTTAAATTATGTGTGCAGCAGAATATAAACATCCACAACTGTAAACGTTCCAAAATGGATGGGATATTACCAAGCGAAATGTTCAACCAAATGCATTAGGCATGTGCAATGCCAACCATATAGAACATGACAGTAATTCAACGCTATTCATGGGAACATTATATCAGAAATACTTCTTATATGGCAGAAAGTGTGCGCTTTATATTCGAATACAATTATATATGACACTAGCGGATACAGAGGTGGGGATGGGTGGGTGCGCCCCCACACACCCCTAAAAATTCCGCATCATACATGTATGTCCATGTTACTGTAGATAAAATATCAAACAATTTTGATGCACGCCTTCAGTATAAAAAATGTTTTCGCTCGCTCGACGCATAATGGCTAATGCGTGGTTTAATTAACACACAGTTAAATCCTTTTATTTGAAAACGAACTTTTTTACCCTATTCATGCACTACCGCAAGCGTTTTATGAGGCTAGAAACGGACCCGAAAATTGACCAAAATCTTGCGCCCCCCATCAAACAATTTCGATGCATGCCCTCAGTATAAAAAATATTCTCGCTCGCTTCGCTCGATAGACGCATAATGGCTAATAAGTGCTTTAATTAACAAATTGTTAAATCCTTTTATTTGAAAACAAACTTGTTTACCCTATCAATGCACTACCACAACCGTTTAATGAGGCTAGAAACGGACCCGAAAATTTACCAAAATCTTGCGCCCCCCATCAAACAATTTCGATGAACGCCCTCAGTATAAAAAATGGTCTCGATCGCTTGACGCATAATGGCTAATGAGTCGTTTAATTAACACATTGTTAAATCCTTTTATTTGAAAACAAACTTTTTTACCCTATCAATGCACTACCGCAACCGTTTTATGAGGCTAGGAACGGACTCGAAAATTTACCAAAATCTTACGCCCCCCATCAAACAATTTCGATGCACACCCTCAGTATAAAATATTTTCTCGCTCGACGCATTATGGCTAATGAGTGGTTTAATTAACACATTGTTAAATCCTTTTTTTTTTGGAAACAGACTTTTTTTTACCCTATCAATGCACTACCGCAACCGTTGCTATTGTGATTTGATTATTGGTAGATATTATTACTACAGTAATGACAGCTAAATATCATTGCTAGTTCGGTGACAGGTAGATAACATTGCCAGAGTGATGACGGGACCACCGGTGTAGGTATCAATGTTTGTGTATTGATGATCTCTCTCTCTCTCTCTCTCTCTCTCTATATATAAACTTTCAGGGCCGTCTTTCTGTATTGGGGCCGGGGCCTAAGAGGTGGGAATTTTGCGTCGATTTTAAAAAAAAGGGGATTTTTACAATCCAAATGCTTTATTGGCACAATACAAACGGCTGTAACCATAAAGGCCAAACCCTAGCATTGGAGCTTCGAATTATGAGTTAGCAACTACAGTTACAGGTATTTTAAAAAACAATGAACAAATCTGTACTTTTATGTAGCACATACACACTATTGTATGACATAAACACCTGGATTGAGTTTTAATAAACACATGTGTAGGGATTTATTCACCAAATAAATTGCTATTACAATTATGGTTTATTCCAATTTATTAAATCCTATTCGATTGCATCTGTTCCTTATAGAAGTCTATTTTATTTCATTAATTTTCCTTATCCACGAAAAATACGAAGAAAAAAATGGGCTTACAGCATGTGTCGATTGGCACCTAATGAGCTTTGTTTTGTCAAAATCCCTCCATTGTTAAGAAAGTTACAGACGAAAATCATATCTGAATCGAAGCTGTTGATGACGTATCTCGTCACAATTGACGATCACAACACGAGTTGGTTGCGCATTAATAAATAAAAAGGAGGATTTACTTAAGAATTACCTAAAGTGAGAAGAAAATATAAATAACAAGAAATATCACTGTAAGTGATAAATGCCTCCGAAGTGTCCTTTGACCTCTAAGTATGACATTGACCTTGGAGCCATGGACCTGGATTTGTGCACGACACCTCATTTGGTTATGGTGAGCACTTGTGCCAAGTTATTTGAAAATCCGTCCAGGCATGCAAAAGTTATTGACCGGACACGATTTGACATTTGACCTCTAAATGTAACCTTGACCTTGGGGCCACAGACCTGGATTTTGTGCGCGGCACATCGTCTTGTGGTGAGCACTTGTGCCACGTTATTTGAAAATCCGTCCATGAATGCCAGAGTTATTGACCGGACACAATTTGACTTTTGACCTCCAAGTGTGACCTTGACCTTGATGACCTGGGTTTTGCGCGCGACACATCGTCTTGTTATGGTGATCACTTGTGCCAAGTTATTTAAAAATCCCTGCAGTAGTTGTGACGTTACGGTCCGGACACGAAATTGCGTACATGGTTTTGACCTATGAACAGCAAGTGTGACCTTGACCTTTGAAGTACGGATCTGGGTTTTGCGTGCGATACTTCATCCTGTTATGGTGATCACTTGTGCCAAGTTATTTAAAAATCCCTGCAGGGGTTGTGACGTTACTGTCCGGACACGAAATTGTGTACCTGTTTTTTACCTATGAACTACAAGTGTGACCTTGACCTTTGCGGTACAGACCTTGGTTTTGCGCGCGACACATCGTCTTGTTATAGTTATCCCTTGTGCCAAGTTATTTAAAAATCCCTGAAGGGGTTGTGACGTTACGGTCCGGACACGAAATTGCATACCTGTTTTTGACCTATGAACTTCAAGTGTGACCTTGACCTCTGAGGTACGGACCCGGGTTTTGCGCGCGACACATCGTCTTGTTATGGTGATCACTTGTGCCAAGTTATTTAAAAATCCCTGCAGGGGTTGTGAAGTTACGGTCCGGACACGAACTTCGGAATGACAGACAGACAGAATCCGGACGGACGGTGTGATTACTATATGCCCCCGAACACTTTTCGGGGGCATAAAAAGGGATAGGACAAGCGGAGAGAAGTCACGTATGATCACCATTCTGATAAACATATATGATAATATCAGTTCGCTATTGATATAAAAACAGAAATCCAGATGAAGCTATTAACTTAATTCAACACAGTATGGTCTCATGGTCAGTAATGTGTTTGGCGTACGGCATTAGTAACGTCTTGGACTTAGACATTCGTCATTTAAGACACGTCATTTAAGGTACAAACAACACATTTAAAGGTATAGCCTTTTTTACTACAGTGAACATCTAACTACAAGTAAAGACTATCCTAAACCCCAGCATTTTTGGCCTCTTATACTATTGAACATGATAGACATGCATTCATGTAAACAAAGCCATGTTTTCCACAGCTTTTCTGGATATTTTTCAAATGTTTCGCCTTTTTTCGGGCAAACATTGCCAAATGAATAATTCAGTATTTACTTACGATTTGTTCGTGGCTGGATATCGATACCGCCGATCTTGGTTAATTTTGGCTCCTATTTAAATTTTAAAGAAACAGACATAGATGTTTTGCAAAATAACAACATTTCAAAATAAAAAATAAGATGTTGGCCTATCTTATTTTTCAAAAAATCTTATTTTTCAAAAAATAAGATGTTTACAAGCACGCATATGTTGTTTAGAAAATTACTTGAAAATGAGATGGGGTAGAGGCGGGGTGGGTGGTATAGGAAGGAAAATGCAAGACATCTTAATCCCATTGCAAATCTAAATAATTTTTTTAGCCAAAAAATGTAGCATAATAAACTACTACTAATAATATTAGTTAGCTCAATCGATACAAACTACAAGGGAGGTAACTCAGACTTCATTTTAACCAAAAACTGCTTTTTCTAGAGTAGTGTCTATTTGGTAAAGTTGCAGACAATATTAGTTGAGTATCCTTATCATTTCCCATACGTATTTTTAAACAGGCGCTAGATAGTGTGACCTAACTTTGTAAACGTTGAATAATTTCACTTGTGACCATGGCAACAGGTTTTTTAAAGTGTTTTTTTTCCTAAATATGCAGTGTTTTTTTATTATTCTTTCCAAATATTGTTTTTATGCTGCATGTTTATTATGTATGTGTATTAAGTGTACCTTCTTTAAGGCAGAAATAATGGATTTCATGACATTGTGTTACCATGACAACATGCAGTGACGTAATATTAAACCACTGCAACAGGAAATCGATAGACTAAATTTATTCAAAATAAATTGTATTTAAACGTTTTGAATGACTGATATTTGATAGAAATTCTGCCTATTGTAAACACTAATTATACAGTTTGAACTAGAGGTGTCAACGTTCATAAAATCAGTTGTAACGATGGCAACACTTCTTTGAAATGTTTTTTCTCTGAATATTCTGTTGTTGCTGTTGTTAAACACTTTGTTATTATTTCCAATTATTGATATTTTGTTTTGCTTCCGTTTTATTACGAATAAGTAAAAGTAAAATAAAAGTAATACAGATTTAGTAATATTTTATGTGTCCATACATTAGCAATAAAATAATAAAACAACTTTATTGAAAGAAGAATTGTATTTTATTGACATAAATCAAGTTACATAGCAGTATTTCTAATATAAACCAAAAACATAATTTAAAAAAGGGAACAATTACAAAGCAGTAGACTGCTAATAAACGTCCTTAAAAAACAATACAAACTATGGAACAATTACAAAGCAGTAGACTGCTAATAAACGTCCTTAAAAAATGTGCAGCTAATGGCCATATCCTTTCTATAACAACAGTGCACTATTTGTTCTGTCCCGTTGCCTTCCAATTGAATTGAATTGGATTTTATAGTCGCACCAATAGCTAAGGTCATATGGCGACTTTCCAGCTTCTATTGGTGGAGGAAGACCCCCAGGTGCAACTCCGGGCAAGTTTCGTGCACGGGCGAGCACCTGGGTAGAACCACCGACGTTCCGCAAGCCAGCTGGATAGCTTCCTCACATAAAGATTCCTAGGCCCCTGAGGGATAGAATCTACAGCGGTGAGGGGCAAGTGATTTCAAGTCAGAGACGTTAGCCTTCCGGCAGATACAATGTCAACATTTTGAACATACCGATCCTGTGATATGCACACTCAGAGCAAGAATTGTCCGAGTTATCACGAGTGGCATGCTTGTCTAAGGCACGTTGACCAAACGAAACCCGATAATTTTGTTTGCAGTATAACTGGTGCTAATACGCCCAAGTCTACACTTTAAAGTCTTTTATATTGTCATGGGCAAAGACTCATTATACATGAGTTATATTTTTTGTTAGAGTAGGAAACATATTTCCTCATGTGTTCAGAGTAAAGATGTTTCCTAAGTTAGGTCAGTTGTTATTCTTATTCATTGATTAACCTTTACACAGCTGGTTTACATAATCAGTTAAGTCGGTCTCTTTTTGAGTCATTCTCGTGTATGTTGGTTACTGGTCACGTGCATGTTACTGAAAAGCAACTTAATGGAGTCTGAAATTCTTCTTCTTTCAGTTGACGGTAATAACCGAAGTTAAAGATCAACTGTTTACAATATACTTAAAAGAGCAACACTGATTCCAGAGAAATCAAGACGTTTTCCATGATGAAATCGTGCACATAAAGTAGGGTCGATTACACTGCCATACGACTACACTGCCATACATCGTGGGGAATTAAATTACAATGTCAACACTTCTTGCATACTACTTGTCTCTATGTGTGGAAATTTAACTGACATTACGATAGTAAAAGAGACACGGAGTCTGGTGTATAAGATTGTAATAAGAATATATATATATATATAACTAAAAGCTACAGTACAGCAAACCGATATAAGAGGCAAGAGCTGTGTAATATGTGTACATAATGGCCTACTCCTGTAAAGTATGAAGTTCTCTACACGCCTACACTTTTGAAATCATATCATGATTCAGGGAATATCAAGAGAGGCATGCGCAGAGTACTGTTGACAATACATAATTTCTTTCCATGCTTGGTAGTAAAGACTAACTACGTCACCATCATTAAACCAACACAGACGTGTAGACACTGACGAGGAACCTTTCATGTGGGAAGAGTAGGACATGTCAGGCCAAAAGCCATTTACGAGCAGAAAATGTGAGAAGATATTCGCACGTCGCGTCGATGCCGAAAATCACATTTGTACACACACGGGTGAAAAGACGTTTACGTGTGCTGTATGTAAAAAGTCGTTCACACTTAAACATTACCTCAATAGACACATGTTAATACACACTGCCTTGAAGCCGCATACATGTACAGAATGTGATAAATCATTCACACAAATAGGAAATCTCAATCAACACATGTTAATTCACACTGGCGAGAAGCCGTTTACGTGTACTGTATGTAACAAGTCATTCACAACTAAACATTGCCTGAATAATCACATGTTAATACACACTGGCGAAAAGCCGCATACATGTACCGAATGCGACAAATCGTTCACAGAAATAGGACATCTCAATCAGCACATGTTAATTCACAATGGTGAGAAGCCGTTTACGTGTACTGTATGTAACAAGTCATTCACACTTAGACATCACCTCAATTACCACATGTTAATACACACTGGTGAGAAGCCGTTCACGTGTACTGTATGTAACAAGTCATTCACACTTAAACATAACCTCAATTACCACATGTTAATACACACTGGCGAAAAGCCGTTTACGTGTACTGTATGTAACAAGTCATTCACACTTAAACATCACCTCAATTACCACATGTTAACACACACTGGCGAGAAGCCGTTTACGTGTACTGTATGTTACAAGTCATTCACACTTAAACATCACCTCAATAAGCACAAGTTAATACACACTAGCGAGAAGTCTCATACATGCAGAGAATGTGTTAAATCATTCAGAAAACTAGGACATCTCAATAGGCACAAGATAATACACACTAGCGAGAAGCCGCATACATGTACAGAATGTGGTAAATCATTCATTCAACTAGTAAATCTCAATAGGCATAAGTTAATACACACTGAAGAGAAACCCCATACTTGCAGAGAATGTGATAAATCATTCACACAACTGGGAAATCTTCATAGTCACATGATAATACACACTGGCGAGAAGCTGCATGCATGTACAGTATGTGATAAATCATTCAAACATCTAGGAAGTCTCAAAAGTCACATGCTAATACACACTGGCGAGAAGCTACATACATGTACAGTATGTGATAAATTATTCACGCGTCTAGGAAGTCTCAGTAGTCACATGCTAATACACACTGGCGAGAAGCCGTTTACATGTACAGAATGTGATAAATCATTCGCACAGCTAGGAAATCTCAATAGTCACATGTTAATACACACAGGAAAGAAGCCATTTATGTGTAATGTATGTAACAAGAAATTCAGACTTCGAACAACTTTCAATCGACATATGCTTAAACATACTGGAGAGAAACCGTATATTTGTACAGTATGTGATAAGGCATTCATTCGTCGAGAGAGTCTCAATAAGCACATGTTAATACATACTACCTGAAAGCCGTTTACCTGTACACTAGGTAAAAGTGATTCACACAGGGAGGGAGTCTCAACCCATAATACATGCATATGATTTTACTTCGCCGCATACTAAACGCTAGTTGTGTCAGGTGTGTAAACAAGTAGTTTCCAGCTCATCAACCGCATGCATGAGACGTGTGACATGTCATACATACACTCTCAAAAGCATGGTAACACATACTGGTGAAATGCAGCATGTATCGAATTTTAAAAATTCTTGGAATATCGCAAAGTACACATGACTGTTTTGAAGCTGCTTAGAGGCCGGTGTTATATTATAAAAGAAGAAACAAGTGAAATACGACTATTTGTAGCTGAGCACTGCGTTGCGTTATGTATATAGATCACCAATATATTGAAGTACATATCTTTGTATATAAATCGTTATAATGGTACATATATGGTTCTATATAAATCGCTATTGAAGTGCATATGTTTGTATATAAATCACTATTGACGTACATATTGTTTATAAGTCAGTATTAAAGTACGTATGTTTGCATTTATAATTCACCGTTGAAGTACAGCTGGTTGTTATAGTCACAGCACAATTGACATAATTATATGTTTAGCTAAATATATATGGTTGTCGTAGATAAGTCAATATTGAAGTACAAGTAGGTGTCAATAGAGTAGAAATAGGGAGTGGTTATCGCAGATAAATCACTGTCGGAATAAAAAAGAGTTTTAGTTTTACTTCAGTTATATCACACTTGAGAGTATATTGAACTACTGAGACACTAGGAGCTGTATATGACTGCGAGTGATATGTCGATCAACATGCTGCATGCTATTTACATGTTGAGATATTTCTATGCATATTTAGCTGTATGTAACTGCGAGTGAGATGTCGAACCATATGCTGCGTGCTATTTACATGTTGAGAAATTTCGATGCATATTTAGCATGTTTAGCTGTAAATAAATGCGAGTGAAATGTCGAACCATATGCTGCGTGCTATTTACATGTTGAGAAATGTCGAAGCATATTTAGCTGTATGTAACTGCGAGTGAGATGTCGAACCATATGCTGCATGCTATTTACATGTTGAGAAATGTCGATGCATATTTAGCTGTATGTAACTGCGAGTGAGATGTCGAACCATATGCTGCATGCTATTTACATGTTGAGAAATGTCGAAGCATATTTAGCTGTATGTGAGATGTCTAACCATATGCTGCGTGCTATTTACATGTTGAGAAATTTCGATGCATATTTAGCTGTATGTAACTGCGAGTGAGATGTCGAACCATATGCTGCATGCTATTTACATGTTGAGAAATGTCGATGCATATTTAGCTGTATGTAACTGCGAGTGAGATGTCGAACCATATGCTGCATGCTATTTACATGTTGAGAAATGTCGATGCATATTTAGCTGTATGTAACTGCGAGTGAGATGTCGAACCATATGCTGCATGCTATTTACATGTTGAGAAATGTCGAAGCATATTTAGCTGTATGTGAGATGTCTAACCATATGTTGAGAAATTTTGATGCATATTTAGCTGTAAATAAATGCAGGGAGTACGTTTTATAAGCATATTACCTCCAAATATGGATATTTGTTATATATTTAGCTGTATGTAACTGCGAGTGAGATGTCGAACCATATGCTACATGCTATTTACATGTTCAGAAATGTCGATGCATATTTAGCTGTATATAACTGCGAGTGAGATGTCGAATCATATGCTGCATGCTATTTATATAGTGTAAGTGTCATGGGCATTGTCCCAGACATTTTTGTCTAAATCTATTTGACCGACTATTAAAAGGATGTTAAAGGTTATGGCATAGCCAAATATTAACTTGTGTTGAGTTGTTCGTTCAGTCTGGTTGTGTTGAGTTAGCGCGCTCTGTTTGTCCATATTTGGAGGTAATTATCACAGTAAATGCATGTTATTTATTGTAATCATCAGTTCAAATCAATTATCTTATGATTCATTTATCATCATATAATGTCCATGAACACACTTATTCCGTTTTTAAATCAGAATTTTTAATTTTGTGCATTGCACATTCCTGACAAAACTTTCATGGAGGCCGCCATTGTGAAAGTGTCCGGTCAGTGCAGTTTCAGTTCAATTCATTTCATTACAACTTCAGCAAGTACAATGATACGCTAATTTAAATGTTACCTACTCTTCTCTAAATAAATAATTAGTATTTCAGTTTAAATATAATTGTTCATGTTTATTTTGTTTCTTTTGTATATGTTAAATGAGATCAGGGATGTATGTATTTCTTGTGTAACACAGTGGCGTAGGTAAACCACTATCCGAACATCCTGTATAATGTTGAACTTTGTATTATTGCTGACACTTGTACATATTCTTTGTTATGAACACCTTCAGACATACTTTTAGAACTGCAATAGCGTGTATGTGTTACCGTTCTTTTGCTTTTATGTATTATAAATGTGATTTTGATGTGTCAGGACCGCATTGCACACTTACAAAATAACTGTTTCTTTGAATAGACTAGAAATGCTTAGAAGTCGAATGATATAACCATGAGCTAATAAATCGGTATATAGAACAATACGTTGTTCTTTCATTTCACAGTTCCACCTGAAAAGGGTCATTTAAGTAAGTAAAACAAATAAATCAGTGAGACACATGGCTTACAATACTGATGAAAATAAATGCATATATAACTGCACATAACTGAGAGTGACGTGTCGAAACACATGCTGCATGTTATATACACTATGCTAAGAAGAAACAAGGTTATCGTATACATCGTTCGACCTTTCCTGATCGATAACAAAGATTAATTTGTTTGAGACGCAACAAAATTTGTCGCGGACATTTTCTCTCGTTGCGGATTTTCGATACTTAAGTGTGGTCCAGTATGCCCGCAGACACATTGCGGACATATTGACATCCTACACGGGTTTGAATAATTTTTGAAACATATCACAAGATACTTACAGCAGAGAACAGCATGTATCCGATGTAACCTAATACGCTTTTGTTTGTCAAAATCTTCATACATGAATCGTTGATCTCATGGTCAGTTATGTTTTATGATGGGTTATGGCGCGCGCGAAAATGATCGGACGAATGTAAAATGCTCGCACAAATTTCGGATTTTCAGTGCTAAAACAGCCGTTTTTGGTTTAGATTAAATATGATGTGGAAACATTAGTATTATGGATTTATGAATAAATATACGAATCTAAAAAATATTGGATAATAAGTTAGTAATTCGGGAATTATTGGATTTCTTTTGTTTACGGTGTCGTGTTCAGAACCCAGTTGGAAAGCGTGCAGCACGGTGTGTAATCAGGCTATATTTGTTTACAACGGACGTGTTGAAAATGGAAAATATGGATATTAACGATGGAAAGAAGAATGCTGCAAAACGTAAGTCTGATGAGAGAGGCTCTTTGAGCGATGATCATGAAAGTCCGACATTAAAACGTCAGAATTCGCTGCCGGACATTAGTGCACTGTCGAAAGGTTCGTTGCCTTTCGTAAACAAGGTAGCTACAGCGTTTCAAAATGAAGTATTTTTGTCTAAAGTCTCCCCTATCCTGTCTGGACTGATTTCTCCTCTCATAAAAACAGCCATGGATTCGTCCATTTCATCATTCAATGAATCAGTTGTTCAGCCTCTCCTCCAATCAAATGAAAAGCTGTTACAAACCATCAGAGACCAGGACGTAGTCAAAAAGCAGCAAACTGAGATGCTTGATGCTAAGTCTGAATCATTGAAACTGGCTCAAAACGAGGCCAAATATCACCAAGAAAAGGTGTATGACATTAAACTTGACCTCAACGACCTGCAGCAGTACGGACGCAGAAACTCTGTACGAATCAACAATCTGCCTATTCCACCATCGGCCATGGACGAGGGAAAGCTTACGTCACATATTGTGGAATTCATTAACACACGTGTCCTTCAATCAGATCATTCTGGAAATAAGCCGATAACAGAGTCTGATATTGAGCGATGTCACCCTATTGGAAAATATAAGAAACAAATACTCGTTAAATTCTCCAGATATCATACCAAAATCATGATATGTAAGTACCGGAAAAACCTGAAGGGTAGTAGAATCTTTGTTTCTGATGACCTTACCGCGTATAACCATTGGATTGTAAAACGTTTAATAAACGCAAAAGTCCAAAAAGAAATTCATGCGTTTTGGACTCGTGATGGAAGGATCTTCGCCAAGAAATAAGAAACTGACACTTCTGTCTACCTTCACACCATGGACCAGGCCCTATTATTCTTGGATGAAAGTGTGTAACTGACACAAACACTTATTATTTGAATATGAACTCCGTGGACTGCTACTTATATACGTATATGATAGTGTATACGTCATTGTGTGTGAATGTGAATATGTATATGCGGATATGTTGGTGCATATGTGTATATATGTAGATATATGTGTGTATGTATATATGTATGTATATGTGTATGGATATGCATGCATGTATGTGTATGTATATGTATATGCGGATATGTTAGTGTATATGTAGATATATGTGTGTATGTATATGTGTATGTATATGCATGCATGTATATGTATGCATGTATGTGTGTGTATATGATTATGTGAATATACTTATATAATCATTTTTCACAACCTTGCATTGTGACAGTATTTTAAAATTACTATATATGTGTGTCAACGGATGACTATGATGAAATGATAAAAAACACTGTGATGGATAAAAACACCAAATTTAATCACCTGCATTAAGCATTATGAAGTAATGTAAATTTACTATATATGCCTAACGAATAGCTCTGATGAAATGATAAGGATACTGATTTTAAGCTGCAATCATTTGCATTATTATTTTAACTCCGACGTATTAGGGCATGTATATGGCATGTTTAGCTAGCACTTGTTATGTTTTACCATTGTCATCTTGTTTGACATAACTTGACAAATACATGATCAAGATGATTATGATATGAATGGTATGAATATTTTGAGTATAGATTGATAAACACATGTTTTATGTTATATCTTGTATACAATGCTGCAGTACAAGCTATTTCTTCAATTTGTGGTGTTCATATACGCTATTTATAGACACGGTATAGTGGTAATATTGGTTTGAATCATACGTTGGGTTTTTCCCAGTCATGTGATGTGGGATTGCAAGTGTATCATGTTTTCACTATTCATTGTTTTCCTCAGACGCTCATGTAGTCTCCATTGTCATGTTCAGTCAAACCAGTGGCCCGCAATGCTTGTTTTCATTGATAGTTACGATATGGACCAGACGTGCTTGTATTGACATTACAAATCAGTTGTGGGTTATTTTGGTAAATATATTACGACATGCAAGTCCATAAAAAGTAACAGTTACGGACACATTCGAGTAACCAATAAAAATATTATTATTTTTTCGCAAACTTTCATTGTAAACGATAATTATTGTTGATTGTTGATCTATTGTGAATTATCAACTGAGATAATAAGGGTTATGGTCGAATGTCATGGTTCAGCGATCATTGTACGGGTTCGAACACTGCCATGGTCCAAAACTTCTTTTACAGAGTATATATTGATCATTGTTGTTGGAAGTTGACTTGGATATAATTACTCAACTGTATTAAATCTGTCACAGCCCGTGAATTTCGTTTCAAAGTTACGTAATATAATTTGTATCCCTTCTCATTGACCTTGTTCAAATTCAAATTCTTTTATTCCAAGATTTTACATGAGTAAAACAGCCATGGATATAATATATAATGCAAGTTCAACTGTAAATGGTAATCGTTTTGACAAATAGAGGTAGTAGTACAGCGAGAGAAAATGATGATAGTGCAGAGCAGAACTGATAGTTTTCACAAAATAATCTACAGTCAAATAAGAAAGTATGATGTAAGTTAAGAGAGATAGGATAGCTATTGTTCATTGGTGTCAGAGGGGAGACAACTGAGCGTGCATAGACACGTGTATATTTATTTATATATCATGCTGGTCTCCCTCCCTTTAACCATATAAACTATAATACAAATAATAGTAACATATTAAATATTGAATTATGGTTAATATTAAGTATTGCATGAAAAAATCAGTATTTGCACGGGACTTCGTGTTTAACAATAAGTTATTATATAATTAGTATCACACGGAAAGTAGCATAATTCAGCATGTGCCTTATTATATTGCACAACATGTACACAGGTGGAGATATAACAGGTAGAGATACACCCAGTATTTATACCTTGACACTTAATACGAAAACGAAACCATGTTCAATGAAGTAGTATAAAGGTACAATTTATAAAGGTTATAGTTTTGTACTTTAAATAAACAACTGATTATCCGAAAATTCTTCACTAAGAATGCAATACGCTATTCGCATTATTTGTACGTTCTTACTCTCTATTTTGTTATGTCTTTTTCTCTTGTATATTGTCTTTATGGGGTCAGGTTTGGCACACTGCATGTTTGAAGATTTCCAAATGTTTTTCGCCGGCACTGTGTTAGTTATAATTTTGAAACCAAATGGGTAATGATTTAAGTAGCTGGCGAATAGCAATTGGCTCTTATTACAACAAAACGCATGGTTCTCTTACAAAAAGTGTTTTTTCACTGTAAGCCTTTTCGGTCTATTTTACAATATGTGATGTTACTTGCGTATTTGTCAATTTTTAAAGCAAATGTTATTGCATTTGCCATGGACAGTATTCTTAATATAGAATTTGCGTTTATAATAACCTTGCTTGTTATTATGTCGAATGATGTTGAGAAAAACACAGGGCCACTTCTAGTTACAGATACGCCAAGACTTTCAATATTTCATATACATATTAAAAGTATTCGCAACAAAATGGAATGCTATGACATACTATGTTTTACGGAAACGCACTTGTCTGCTAACGTTTTAACCGACTTTTTACATATTGCCGGGTTGTCTACCATATATAGAAATGATGTCAGCACATTCTAGCGGGCTACTGTACGTTTCTGAAAATATATTTTCACGTCGAATTTTAGAACTAGAAAATACGTTACAAGATACTGTATGGATAGAAATAAAAGATAGGGACAAATCGTTTATTCTATGTACTATTTACAGACAACCTAATGCGCCCAGTGCTTTCTGGACAGACCTAAATATATGCATCGCAAAAGCTCGGGATGTGTGTAATGCTATTGTTATGGTTGGAGATATAAATGAAGATCAATTAAATCCTAGTAGTCGTTGTCTCAAAGATATAATGCTTATTAATAACCTCAGTAATATTATAAATGAACCTACACGGGTAACTGACTGGTCAGCAACTCTGTTATATCCTATTGTTGTACCACATTCATTCGATTTTATTGATTCTGGTGTAATAAAAATTACTTCCGATGTAAGCGACCATTTTGGTACTTACGTTGTCATTCCATTAACATATAATACCAAATGTTCGTATAAAAGACGTGTTTGGCTATACAAAAGGGCTGATTTTGATAAACTTAATGCGCTCTTGTTAACTCATGACTGGGTTTTTTTAAACGAAGATTCTGTTGACGTAGCGTGCAAACGTTTTACAAGCACGTTTATAGATTTAGTTGAGTTATGTATTCCGTCAAAACTTGTTACGATTAGACCTAATGATAAACCATGGTACGATTCCGAACTAAGACGTGTCACGCGAAAACGCGACCGCCAAAAACATAAAGCTATCAGTACCACTACACCCGAGAATTGGACACTTTACAAATCATTAAGAAACAAAGTAAATAATTTAAAAAAGCATGCAAAGGAACATTTCTTTAGCAATTTGGAAGATATAATATACGATGCAAATGTCACAGATCAACGCAAATACTGGAAAATCTTAAAACATGCTATAAAGTCAAACAAAAATTCTGAAGTTATTCCACCACTTGTTACTACATTAGATACTGGTGAAGTGATTAACTCATTTTCTGATAATAAAAAAAAGAAGCTGATTGTTTAAATGATTACTTTGCTTCAATATCGACTGTTGATGACTCAGATGCGAGATTGCCACAGTTTTTTCACAGAACTAATTCGAGAATAGTTCATATAGTAATACAGGAATCTGAAATTGTAGATATAATTAAGATTTAAGTGATGCACAAGGCTAGTGGGGAGGATGAAATAAGTCATAGGATGTTGAAAGAAACAGTTAATACCATTTCAAAACCACTCTCTACACGTTTTAATCGCTCCATTAATGAAGGCATTTATTCCGACTTATGGCCTGATTGATTGAATTAGATTTTATAGTCGCACCAACAGCTAAGGTCATATGTCGACTTTCCAGCTTCCATTGGTGGAGGAAGACCCTAGGTGACCCTCCAGGCAATTTTCGTGTACGGGCGGGCACCTGGGAAGAACAACCGACGTTCCGCAAGCCAGCTGGATAGCTTCCTCACATAAAGATTCCTAGGCCTCTGAGGTATTGAACCTACAGCGGTGAGGGGCAAGTGATTTCAAGTCAGAGACGTTAACCACTCGGCCACGGACGCCCCTCCCGACTTATGGAAAAGTGCTATTGTTATGCCATTATTTAAAGCGGGAGTTTTTAATTCCCCAAGTAACTATAGACCGATATCGTTACTTAGTTGCGTTGCAAAGATTTTAGACAGAATTATTTTTAAACATGTTTTTAACTTCTTAGTCTTTAACAATTTGCTTTTTTGTTAACCCATTCGGTTTCCGACCGGGTCATTCCATAGTTTACCAGCTATTAGATATTTACCATCAAATATGCCAAACACTTGATGCAAAACAATTAATGTGTATTGTCTTTGCTAATATATCTAAGGCATTTGATCACGTTTGGCGGAAAGCATTACTATTTAAACTGAAACAAAATGGTATCGATGGCAAACTTTTATCATTGATTTCACATTACCTCTCCAATATAAAACAGAGAGTCTTTGTAGGAAATGCCAAATCCGATTTAAAAATAATAACAGCTGGCGTTCCGCAAGGTTGAGTACTCGGACCTTTGTTCTTTTTAATTTACATAAACTATATCGCTGAACATATGTTAAGCATTACTAGATTATTTGCCGATGATAGCTCGCTTTCAGTCGCAACTTCTAACACAGAAGATATGGAAGGTATATTAAATCATGACTTGCAAATTATGTCTGAATGGGCTAAAACATGGTTAGTAAAGTTTAACCCAAATCATAAAATAACATCAGACAACCAAATTTATTTGTTAATGACGTACTACATTTGTAGAACATCACAAACATCTAGGCCTGTCTATAAGTAATAATGGTAAATGGCATGAACATATTAAACACATTCTAACCTCAACATCCAAAGTTTTAGGCCTAATGAGAATTTTAAAATACAAAATAGGTCGAAAAACTATGAATCAAGTATATATATCATATATGCGACCAATTTTAGAGTATGCTTCCACAGTGTGGGACGGTTTTACTTTCGGTGAGAGAAACTCTTTAGAACAACTGCAATATGAAGCTGCGCGTATTGTTACCGGTTTGACTCGATCCGTATCTATTAACAAATTAATCGTCGAAATTGGATGGCTTTCGGACGAACATTTCAGAAACTTATAACTGTATTTAAAGCTAAAATGAGAGTGCAAATAACTTGTTTCCTCCGTTTGTTAGTGATATTAATAATTACAACTTAAGGAACTCCGATGCCTACGTAACACCGATAAGGAGAACTGAGTTATTTTCCAAATCATTTATCCCTTCGTCATTAAGTCTTTGGAATAATCTACCTACACATGTTTGTGAATTAGTATCGTTAAAGACATTTAAATGTTGTCTCCTCAACACAATGTTTAAGCGTCCCACTGTCCCGTCGTTATATTTATGCGGCTCACGATCACTTTCTGTACTTCATGCTCGCATTCGAAACTTATGCAGCAACCAATGGTGATTTGTATTTGAACCATTTACGATTATCACCAACATGCGACTGTGGACAAGACAAAGAAGATGCTGAACATTTTCTTTTTAAATGTTGTCGATTTATTGAACAGAGGCGTAACCTGTTTATAAAAACCAGACTGTTCCATCCGTTGAACGTTGACAAATTGTGTATTGGCAATACAGATTTTGGTGATAAAGAAAATGAAATTGTTTTTCTAGCTGTGCAAACATATATAAAAGACACCAGTGTAACTTGTGTATTAAAACAACTCAGCAGTGTGTTTGGACTGACCCTATGCCATGAAACCCAACCCGACCCATTTGCATACTTTGTTAAAAAAATGCAATAAAATATGTTTAAACGAGTTATGTTTTATGGAGTGTGCCAGTAGTTAACATGGTATTTGAGATTATCTCGAATTATCTCCCTTAATAGTAATTTCTCCATTTACCATAAAGGCAATCTATACTCAAAGCAAAACATTTACACCCAGGTATCAAGGCAACTGACTTGAACAAAGGTAGGTACACATTGTTTAAATGATTTCCTATTAACAATATAGAGTTTTATTTTGTGTTTTGTAATTGCATTTATGACTATTCAGTAGATCTAATTAATCAGGATGAGTCCATCCCGTGAACTGATTTGTTTTAATATATTTTATCATGTTTATCAGGGCTCTGTATGACAATTTTCGTTCAGAGTTTGTTTATGAAATTAATCAGAATAATGCTTCTTCTTTAAGTTACCATGCAATATGTTTTTGATCCAATTAGTGATCACCCCTGCAAATAAACATGAGGGGTACGGTACCGTAAAACCGGTTTTTAGCTCATGCGATGGCGAGTTACCGTCGTCCGTCCGTCCGTTAATTTGTGTATTGTTTACGCGATAGAGACTTCATTTATTTATTAATAGGATCTTTACGAAACTTTGCCAGTTTCTTTATATCTCAATGAAAGCTCGGATGAGTTCGAAAACCAGCCGGATGAGATTAGTAACACTAGAGTTATGGCCCTTGTTTTGCTGAAAAATGCCATATTTACACTCTAGCACCATCGTCTTGTATTAGATATTTATGGAACTTTGCCAGTCTATTTGTATCAATGGTAGCTCGGACAAGTTCGAAATCAGCCAGATCACCTCCGAAGCTACGGTCGATAAGGAGGCATGATTCGCCCATAAGATGTTACCTCATCGTTATATTTCGGTAGGACGTTATGCGCTTCACTTCCGGTTTACCAAATTTGGTTATACCTTCTAACTTATTCTTAGAAATCCCTCCACCAGTTCTAGTAATTAATGAACTATGTAGGAAGGTCTGTTTGTTCGACTGTATGTAAGAGAGTAGAGAGTCGGGAGTCGTGGGTTCAGGAGTGGAGAGTCAGTCGGTCTTGTATCCACAAGATGGATCCCCGCAGTCTAAGACAGGGTGTGGGATAAGTTAAACTATACTATGGAAGCTAGTATAGTATACGTAAGGGTAGTTGTTTAGCGTTATAATTTAAGTAGTTAACAAATGGAAGTACTGAAAACCACTATACTAAACGGATGTGTATATATATAACAGGATGTTCATAGCGTATTATGAATGTGTAATTGTTCGAACAGTTTTATATGTACCAATAAATTATGGAAATCACAACGCGAAGTCCTGACCTTGTTATTAAATGTACCAAGCATGACATACGACCCCGTAGTGCTACAGCACCTATGAGAAGCCGTTTACGTGTGCTGTATGTAACAAGTCATTCGCAGTTAAACATAACCTAAGTAAACACATATTAATACACACAGGCGAAAAGCCGTATACATGTACAAACTGTGATAAATCATTCCAACAACTGGATAGTCTTAGTAGTCACATGTTAATACACACTGGCGAGAAGCCGTATCTATGTGCAGAATGTGGTAAATCATTCACACAACTAGGACATCTGAATGGGCACATGTTAATACACACTGCGAGAAGCCGTGTACATGTACAGTATGTGAAAAATCATTCACACAGCTTGGAAGTCTCAATAGACACATGTTAATACACACTGGCGAGAAGCCGTGTACTTGTACATAATGTGATAAATCATTCATACAACTAGGAAACCTCAATAAACACATGTTAATACACACAGTAGAGCAGCCGCATACATGTATAGTATGTGATAAATCATTCACACAGCTAGGAAGTCTCAATCGGCATATGTTAATACACACTGGCGAGAAGCCGCATACATGTAGCTAATGTGATACATCATTCACACAACTAGAAAGTAGCAATAGTCAAATGCTATACACAATGGCGAGATGCGATGTACATGTACAGAATGTGATAAATCATTCACACCACCCAAAAATCTCAATAAACGCGTGATTAAACACACAGGAGTGAAGCCATATGTAATAAGAACTCCAGATATCGAGAATGTTTTAATAGTCACATATTCAAACACACTGGAGAGAAGTCGTATACATGTACTTGATGTGATAAATCATTCAAACGACTGGATAGTCCCAATATTCACATGTTATTAGACACTGCAAAGAAGCTGCATACATGCATAGAATGTGATAAATTATTCACACGACTAGGACATCTCAATAGGCATATATTAATACACATTGGCGAGAAGCTGCATACATGTACAGTATTGGATAAATCATTCACAACTAGGAAATCTCAATAAATACATGTTAATACGCACAGGAGAGAAGTCGCATACATGTAGAGAATGTGATAAATCGTTCACACAACTAGGACATCTCAATAGTTACAGGTTACTACACACTGGAGAGAAGCTGCATATATGTACAATATGTCGTAAATCATTCACTGAACTAGGAAATCTCACTAAACACATGTTAATACACACAGGCGAGAAGCCGCATACATGCACAAAATGTGATAAATCATTCACACGTCTAGAACACGACAATAATCACATTTTAATACACATTGACGAGAAGCCGCATACAAGTAAAGAATGTGATAAATCATTCACATAACTAGGACATCTCAATAGGTGCATGCTACTACACACGCAGAGAAGCCATATATATGATAAGGCATTCAATAATCGAGAAAGTCTCATTAAGCACATGTTGATACACACCGGATAAAAGCGTTTTTACGTGTACAGTATGTAACAAGTCATGTACACGTAGAATGTGACACGGCATTTAATAATCGAGAAAGTCTCAATACACACAGATAATTCAAACAAGAGATAAGCCATTTACATGTATTGTATGTTACAAGAAATTCAGACATCGAGTAAGTTTCAATAGCCACATGTTAAAACACGCTGGAGAGAATCCGTGTTTTTGTACAGTATGTGCAAAGGCATTCATTCATCGATCGAGAAAGTCTCAGTAGGCACGTGTTAATACATACTGTCTGAAAGCCATATACTTTTACACTAGGTAAAAGGTATTCACACAGGGAGGAAGTCTCCATACAAATATGATTTTAAATACGGTGTCAGACCAGTCAGGAAATACTTCCGGGTCGTAGGGTGCTGAAATAGTTCCTTGAAAGAATCCAACGTTTCTAGTTTGCATGTGTTTTTCCCAAGATTAGTTTCTATTTCATTGTTAAATATAACCTGAGGTTAAAGTAGTATGTCTGTTGTCATGAATAGTAAGTATTTTACTGTGTTTGTCAGGATTATTTCTTTGGAGAGTATGAGCACAGAGGTTAGGTAGAGATGTGGTTTTGACAGATGTTTATTTCAAAATACGCATAGTGTGAATGAATGACGCGAAATGTTGAAAAACTGAATCGGTGTTTTATTCCAGATATGGGACCGTTTGCTAGCCAAATGTGTTTAATATACAGAATAAAAGTGTATTTAAGCGAACGAATGTTGTGGAACTTGTGACTGATCTCCAAATATAGCCTATATTGCATTGTGTTCAATGGGCTGATTTTCACCGGTCTGACAACTAGATGGACAAAATGCATTTTTCTTATTAATGGCCAAATTCAGTTGATTTTTCCTGTGAACGCTTGCAGCTGAGTGAGAAAAAAAAGTTGATGTTAAATTTTTGAATTTTACAACAGAACATGTTTTTTTTTGCAATTGAAATAGAATGTGTGTGTATTAGGGCGGAATTCGGGGGTCCTAGTGATTTGGAGTGGCCCTAAAGCACTTTAAGTAGGCTCTCAATTGTCTTTAAGTGGATTAGTGGGAAAAGGTAATATATCTGTCACAACTCCTACAATAAAGGGCAATTTTAATATTTTAAAGTACCGTATGAGGCTAAAATCTGAAAATGTATAGGTACTGACATTTTGACATGACGCGACTCTAGGAGGAGTCTTAGTTTGTATCGAAAGCCTTAGAACCTGTAAATTTTGTACGCGATGATGGGTTTTACAATCTGAAACTGAAATAGACAGAAATTTGTGGAATTCGGCATCTATTTTATTTTTTGCTAAACATGATGTAATCCCACCATTTTTTCTTCATTAATTCAGATGAAATCACTATGCAATGGCATACAATTGTAATTTAACACATTAATTTGGTATTTTATTAGAGATAATGGTATAATCCACTGAAATGTATACTATTCTGGTGTGTGATTTAGTTTGTCTTGCTGTTGCCCAAGACTTGAATGTATTAGTTGCCTTTAAAACTGCTACATGCATATGGGGTAGGCTTAGCTTTTGAGTCATTACTTCAATTTTGTCTCCTTTTTTCTGGCATTTTATAGCCAAACTGTATATTTGATTGGACATTGTGCATGTAAATGTTCTCCAAAGCAGCCTTATGGACTATTTTGTGCCTCAAAATTGTTGGAATTTAACAGAATGTCTGTTTCTCCATGAAAAATAAAGAAATTTCATGCATGGGTGATTTTGATATCTACACCTCACATTATGTGTAAATTTCAGTTTGGTATACATGGTATATAGAAGGCAATGTTTGAAAACTTTACTTGATGGAAATATACCAAACGGTTCATTTATTTTGGCATTTTTTCTAGTTTTGTATAACGCGTCTTAAAATCCTTGATTTCTATAAGCCGAATGGTCCTTTGCATGCAGGAATTGAACCGAAAAGATAATAGGTCCTTGCAAAAGGATCTGATTTTCCATTCGGTCAACCTTATTGGTCAGTTAGACGTATTCGATAACTATTTTTGACAATGTCGCGACTCATTTAGGTGTCAGACCAGTCAGGAAATACTTCCGGGTCGTAGGGTGCTGAAATAGTTCCTTGAAAGAATCCAAAGTTTCTAGTTTGCATGTGTTTTTCCCAAGATTAGTTTCTATTTCATTGTTAAATTTAACCTGAGGTTAAAGTAGTATGTCTGTTGTCATGAATAGTAAGTATTTTACTGTGTTTGTCAGGATTATTTCTTTGGAGAGTATGAGCACAGAGGTTAGGTAGAGATGTGGTTTTGACAGATGTTTATTTCAAAATACGCATAGTGTGAATGAATGACGCGAAATGTTGAAAAACTGAATCTGTGTTTTATTCAAGATATGGGACCGTTTGCTAGCCAAATGTGTTTAATACACAGAATAAAAAGTGTATTTAAGCGAACGAATGTTGTGGAACTTGTGACTGATCTCCAAATATAGCATATATTGCATTGTGTTCAATTGGCTGATTTTCACCGGTCTGACACCATACGCACTGCATACTAAAAGCTAGACGTGTCAGGTGTATATACATGTAGTTGCCAGCACACCAACCACATGCGTATTCACACCGGCGAGAAGTTGTTCAAGTGGAGGAAGTGTGGCATGCCATTTATACACTCCCAAAAATAGACGGTTGTAAATACTGGTGAAATGCTCTTAACGTGTATCGAATGTGAACCATCCTGATAACGACCGTCGCATCGCAAATTACACATGCCGGGTTTGAAGCTGCTTGAAGCCGGGATCAACCTATGAAAACAGAAACAAGTGAAATATGGCTGCTTTTAGCAGAGCACTGCATTGTCTATAGTCATTAGAGATACATAAAATGCGATGTCGAATACATAGATGTCTGTTTTTATTGAAACTTGGTACAACTTATTTCTTCACTGACATTTTAAATCAGTCGGTTTGTTCCCAAGTATTCTAAGCAAAATATCTTGTTGTCTGCTATAAACTAAATATTTACCAACAGTTTTATTAAACAACCACAGCAAAAAAAGATAAGACAGATAGTGTATATTTATGCAGTGTTAACCACAGATAACAGCAGGTACATTATATTTCCAGGTGGATATTCATACACGTGAACTTCGGCCTTTAAGTGCGCTGAATGTGAAATGGCAGTCAGATCAAAATAGTCTTGAGCAGCATATGGGTTTACCATACCGATGAGAAGGACTATAAATGATAGATTTGTACGTGTCCGGTCAGTGCAGTTTCGGTTCAATTCAATTCATTAAAACTTCTGTTTGTACAATGGTACGCTAATTTAATGCTACACAATATTCTCCAAATAAAGGAATAGTATTTCAGTGTACTGTTAATTATAATAATAGCTGTATATAGATCACTGTTGACGTAAATATGATTATATATAAAGAAATATAAAAAGATCGGACAGGGAAAGTAGCATTCAAGGAGGACAGTCAACCACAAAACACAGAAACAAACACGCAAACAGACAAACAAGAAGGCAAAAGCAATAACAAATGCAAACGACATCACAAACACAAAAGGGTTGACAATAGGGCTACCGCCTTGGAACGGTCAGTGGCAAAGTAGGCCTAGGGGGTTTAAACCGGTTCTAGGGTGCACCAAACCTCACACTTACCCTACTGTCATCCCATTAAAACAGGACAGTGTAAATAAAGAAATCCCCGCCATGATCTAAACTCTAACCAACAAGGCAGCATCAATAGGCAATATGAGTAAAACACAAATATGCTCGTGTAAATATAATACAAAAAAAAACAATAGCCTAGAAAGCCACAATGAAGGTACCCAATGACTTGGCAGAAGCCAGAGCAGTAAGTGAATAAACCATTAAGGGCACGACAAGAAAGATCATGGACAAACATCAAACGCCACCGTCCCAACGGGCTTTAGGTAGGCGTCATCATAGGGTTCACAGCCTGTCCGGTCATCGTACAATTAAAGAGGAAAGCATAGTGGCGAACTGTAAAAGGGTCCACCACCAAGCATGGAGTACGTTGCAAAATGATAGGGTCATAACCTCTTTTGATAAACTTTTTAACAAGTTTAACAAAGATTGTATGAAAGTGATCATGACCAAGAATCTTACGAAGTTAATAAATCACATCACCATAGAAGTCAGGTTGTGATAGTCCTTGTCGCAGAAGAGTCCTTAAATTACTTTTAGATTTGGAAAGAAGATCAGGGTTACGATAATAAAATTTTGCAAAGGTTTTACGAAGTTTATGGTAACGGTAACCCTTATTGAAGTGCATGTGGTTGCATACAAGTAACTATTGACGTACGTTTTGTTGTACATAAATCACTATTAAAGTGCATTATTTTGCAGATAAATCACTAATGAAGTGCATGTGGTTGCATACCAGTAACTATGGACGTACGTATTGTTGTATATAAATCACTACTGAAGTGCATATTGTTGTAGATAAATCACTATTGAAGTAGATTGGGTTGCGGATCAGTCACTATTGAAGTGCATATGGTTGTAGATAAAGCACTATCGAAGTAAATATAGTGTTGTAGATCAGTGCGTATTGTTGTAGATTAATCACAATTGAAGTACATATTGTTGTAGATAAATCACTATTGAAGTAGATTGGGTTGCGGATCAGTCACTATTGAAGTGCATACGGTTGTAGATAAAGCACTATCGAAGTAAATAGTGTTGTAGATAAATCACAACTGAAGTACATATTGTTGTAGATTAGTCACAATTGAAGTAGATTGGGTTGCGGATCAGTCACTATTGAAGTGCATACGGTTGTAGATAAAGCACTATCGAAGTAAATAGTGTTGTAGATAAATCACAACTGAAGTACATATTGTTGTAGCTTAATCACAATTGAAGTACATATTTCTGTAGATAAATCACTTTTGAAGAACATATGATTGGCTCAGGTACAACACAATTGAAATACATTTTAGATATAAATACATATGTTTGTCGGCGATAAGTCGCTATTGAAGTACAGGTGGTTGACGACGAATCACGGTAGAAATCGCAGATAACTCACAATTGAAACAAACATGTTTTACTTTAGTTACATCACAATTACGAGGAGTTTGAACTATTAAGAATCAATAATGCACCATTAGCAATTCAACATTTTCTAACGCGTTAGACATATAGAGATTATTTAACTGCTGCGTTCGATTATGATTAAATGCTTCACGAGATGTCAGGCGTATGTTTTTTTCACGAACGAGCGCTAACGAGTAAGTGAAAAAACAATACGCCTGACATCGAGTGAAGCATTTAATCATAATCGAACGCAGCAGTTAAATAATCTGTTTATTACATTTCATAACATATAATTATTTCAATTTAAAATGTATTTGTTGTAAGTTTTAGTTATGATTGTGCTTGTAGTTCAAACCAAATAACGGTCAATGTAATCTGAGTATGAATACAGAGGCGTGGCTTATTTACTATGATTTCCTTTTAAGGCAATCGTTGTACTACGATTTCCTTTTAAGGCATATCGTAAAAGTATCCATACACGAAGGTAGTAAATCGCCTGGCCTAATGCCAGTTTAAACTTCAAACTTCTCGATTCAAATACAACAACAAATATATGTAACATATACATTTGTGTACAGTGTTTTTTTTTCCATATCGCTCACTTAAAAAAACTGCATTTATTTAATAAATGCCCAAATTGTTCATTGTGTACGTATGTATACGTATGGTAGTGCCCCATTAGCGGCATGGCGTCCATCGTTTCAAATTCAGTCAGAAAATCAAGTGAAAATTCCTTCATCGTGTTTTCAGACATGAAAAACGAATTTAAGACGCGAACAGTGTATTGGTTTAGTTCAAGATTACCCAAGGATTGAATGAAAATATATGGAAATAAATAAATTATTGGATTCGTCGACAATCTGCTAATTTTCCGTCACCAAGTGGCAAGTAAAAATGGCGACTGCATGGTTTCGTACAGTTGTGACTTGTGTAGAAGCTGTGTGTGTCATAATTCGGATACCTATGGATCATAATTAATCATCGGTTTCAGCATTTTAGCGTAGCAGTAAACGAGATATTTATTCAAAGGAAATGAGGATTGATTAGCAGCCACTTCGATCCTGCCAAAGGCAGTGAAAGAAGAAATTGAGTGGGTGGAGAAGTGGTCTTGGACTTGGAGAAATAATGTAAAACAAACACAAGCAAGCGTTCAGTAAGAGAAGAACTACGGTTGAACCATTGTAAATTGATTCAATAACCGTTTCAATGTCAATTAAAAATGACAATTTCTTTTTGTATAATATGAATGTTTAAAAAAACACTAACAAGTGTTAGCCTTATAAGGCAGAACTAGTCCTGAACACATGAAGTTGAACAGCTTACATCAATACATGTCAGCAGTTTTGACATTTGGCCAGAGTATAATGGCAATTACGTGCCAGGTAGGCGCTTTGCAGCAAAGATTAATCACTGTCACTATCTGAACTCAAACAGCGAATACGCTTAAAACGCTTCTTGGAGGGTTCAATTTCACCGGCGCAGTTATCTCCTCCTGAAACAGCATGGAAGATGAAAGTTCCTCCATTTATGGTGGTGCTGCCAAAATATGATGACATTGCCTGCTGGCTGTACGTATACGAAGCCGACGCTTGACCAATTCCTGCAATCATGAAAGAGTTCCAAGGGATGTACTGCCACTAGCTTCCATCGGCATCACTGCATCACTCAGAGAACAGGTATTACTTCCTAAGGCCCTCGCAACTACTTTTTGTTTCTGGTCGTTCATTTTACTATAGTTGTTGACACTCTGAATGTTTTTATGACCGCTTATTTGTACTGTTTCCGTTGGTGCCAAATTCAGATCGCAACATTTCTGCACTAGGTGTTTTCTTACACTATGGTGTGTAAGATGTCTCCCATCATTAATGCCTTTACATGATCATGGTTTTTGTTAATCCGTAAATGGTGTTAATGCCCATTGCACTGGCTTTGTACCAGGACTGTCCTTGCGTTGGATTCTTTACATTAATGGCCAGGAAAAAATCGGAATCTGGGTTGCAAACTTTCTCTGGCCTTTTTGATGCGTAGAGGCGGTAGGCTCGCACAGGACATCTCTCGGGAATTTCACAGTTCCAAGCCTTGGGTTTAAATTTCCGTACGTCTTTTGTGTCCATCCCAGTTCTCGTTTTTGTTGTTCTTTCCTTTGCATGCACCAAGTACTCGTCACCGTCATGATCACAAGCTACTTCGATGTCCCCCCACTTCAACTGCTTCTGCTCCTTTCCTCCACGCATACCGAGAACTAATAAAAAGTTCAGATGAAGCATGTTTATGACTGACGTTGGCGAGTCCAAGCCTAGAATGCCTTCTTTAAATAAAATGTCTATGTCCTCATCTGTAAGTTCATGCGATTCATTAGGCTTATTGCCAAATCCTTTTGCTTTCAGATCTTTCAGTTTGGCAATCAATGAAGCATTGCTGTGAGGAAACTGGGGGTTATTCAAAACCCGGTATGTGTGCCCATGTTTCTTTAGATGTCTGTCTAAACTTGACATGAATCCTCGTAAACTTGACGGCTCATATTCACTATGGTCCCTTGCTTTCCTGGCTCCCAGTAGAAAGTTTCCAAAAAACCTGTCTAGTTCTTCTGCTGACAAAGTCTCAATTGGCCTTTCTTCTTTTTGGCATTTTAGGAACTCCCTAAACTGGTTCATGTCACTATGAGTTTTTTTCTTTGTGGCTTCATTATCTTGTTCATTTATGAATTGTTGCGCTTGTTCAGGCTCGTACATTACGAATCTAGAGGTAGGACATGCGCCACCACCTGAAATGATGAAAATAATTTTGTTGCATTTCTATTGGTGAAATTATATTTTTAAGATAAATGTCTCGAAGAAAGAATATTTAGTAATCGCTTAAATTATTATACACTGATTTCAAATGTATTACATAGATTATTTAACTGCTGTGATAGATTATTGGGTAATCCTTCACTGGATGGTAGACGTGTTTTGTTTTTCACTCGCTCGCATAGGCTCGTTCGTGAAAAGAACAACTCTACCATCTCGTGAAGGATTTCCCTATAATCCATCCCGTTAGTCAGACTTTTACAGTTTTTATTTCACTTTTATCGGTGAAAGATTGGGATTTCTCAGTGAAAGAATATTCATAATCCCTAAATATTAATAACTAACTCCGAACACAAAAATAACTAATTAACTGTGACGTTGAGGTCTGACGTCAAATTTTTTTTGCTGACCTCGACGGAATCCATCGAAAACATTCAATAAAGCGTACAATTACGGTTAAAATCATGCATAAAATGATTTAAAATGTAAAATTACTAATAAATTGATTATTTAACTGCTGTGTTTGATTATAGGAAAATCGTTCACTCGATGGTAGACGAGTTGTTTTTTTCACTCACTCGCATTCACTCGTTCGTGAAAAGAACAACACGTCTACCATCTCGTGAATGATTTCCCTATAATCGTTCCCAGCAGATAAATAATCTTTATTTATCAAACCTTCGGCTTAGTGTCTTTTTTAAAGAAATTTGAGGGCAAAGGGCTGTAACGTTTATTGGGAAGATTTCCTACATGAACTATTTTACAACGCCATAGATTATTTAACTGCTGGGATCGATTTTAGGTAAATCCTTCACTAGATGATAGGGTGTGGTTCTTTTCACGAATGATCATATGAGAGTGAGTGAAACAAACAAAAAAACGCCTACCATCGAGTGAAGGATTTCCCAATTATCGATCACAACAGTTAAATAATCTATTTACCGTATTTCATTTGAAATCAATTTATGTATGATTTAAACAAAATTATTGAACGTTATCGACTAATGACGTCGACGTCACCAACACTTTATTGACGTCATGGCCCAACGCCACAGTTAGTTATTTTTGAGTTCGGAGTTATTAATATTTAGTGATTATGAATATTTTTTCACTGAGAAATCCCAATCTTTCACCCATAGAAATGTAATAAAGTGAAATCCTTCACGAGATGGTAGACGTGTCGTTTTTTTCATGAAAGAGCGGAATATGTTATTTACTGCTTGGTACAATTATAGGGAAATCCTTGACGAGATGATAGATGTGATGTTCTATTCACTCACTCGCATACGCTCGTTCGTGAAAAGAACATCACGTCTACCAACATGGGGATGACTTTTTTTTCAGTTTAAAATTATAGAGAAATGTTCCATTATAGGGAAATCCTTCACTTGATGGTAGACGTGTTGTTCTTTTCACTCACTCGCATACGCTCGTTTGTGAAAAGAACATCACGTCTACCATCTCGTGAAGGATTTCACTATAATCCATCCCGTTAGTCTGATTTTTACAAATAAATAATCAATTTATTAGATTGATATGAAATAGTTATTAGAATGTCATCAAAATTATAGTAAAATGTGTGGCTGGTGTTGACATTTTTTTTTCAGTTTAAAATTATAGAGAAATGTTCCATTATAGGGAAATCCTTCACTTGATGGTAGACGTGTTGTTCTTTTCACTATAATTATACGCTCTTTCTTGAAAAGAACATAACGTCTACCATCTCATGAAGAATTTCACTATAATCATCCCGTTAGTCTGACTTTTACAAATTAATAATGAATTTATTAGATTGATATGAAATAGTTATTAGAATGTCATCAAAATAATAGTAAAATGTGCGGCTGGGGATGACATTTTTTTCAGTTCAAAATTATAGAGAAATGTTCCATTATAGGGAAATCCTTCACTTGATGGTAGACATGTTGTTCTGTTCACTCACTCGTATACTCTCGTTCGTGAAAAGAACATCACGTCTACCATCTCATGAAGGATTTCACTATAATCCATCCCGTTAGTCTGACTTTTACAAATAAATAATCGATTTATTAGATTGGTATGAAATAGTTATTAGAATGTCATCAAAATTATAGTAAAATGTGGGGCCGGGGATGCCTTTTTTTTCAGTTCAAAATTATAGAGAAATGTTCCATTATATGGAAATCCTTCACTTGATGGTAGACGTGATGTTCTTTTCACTCACTCGCATACGCTCGTTCGTGAAAAGAACATCACGTCTACCATCTCATGAAGAATTTCACTATAATCCATCCCGTTAGTCTGACTTTTACAAATAAATAATCGATTTATTAGATTGATATGAAATAGTTATTCGAATGCCATCAAAATTATAGTAAAATGTGGGGCCGGGGATGACTTTTTTTTTCAGTTCAAAATTATAGAGAAATGTTCCATTATAGGGAAATCCTTCACTTGATGGTAGACGTGTTGTTCTTTTCACTATAATTATACGCTCGTTCGTGAAAAGAACATCACGTCTACCATCTCATGAAGAATTTCACTATAATCATCCCGTTAGTCTGACTTTTACAAATAAATAATGAATTTATTAGATTGATATGAAATAGTTATTAGAATGTCATCAAAATTATAGTAAAATGTGTGGCTGGGGATGACATTTTTTTCAGTTCAAAATTATAGAGAAATGTTCCATTATAGGGAAATCCTTCACTTGATGGTAGAAGTGTTTTTCTTTTCACTCACTCGCATACGCTCGTTCGTGAAAAGAACATCACGTCTACCATCTCGTGAAGAATTTCACTATAATGCATCCCGTTAGTCTGACTTTTACAAATAAATAATGAATTGATTACATTGATATGAAATATTTATTAGAATGTCATCAAAATTATAGTAAAATGTGGGGCTGGTCATGACATTTTTTTTCAGTTTAAAATTATAGAGAAATGTTCCATTATAGGGAAATCCTTCACTTGATGGTAGACGTGTTGTTCTTTTCACTCACTCGCATATGCTCGTTCGTGAAAAGAACATCACGTCTACCATCTCGTGAAGAATTTCACTATAATCCATCCCGTTAGTCTGACTTTTACAAATAAATAATGAATTTATTAGATTGATATTAAATAGTTATTAGAATGTCATCAAAATTATAGTAAAATCTGGGGCTGGGGATGACATTTTTTTTTCATTTCAAAATTATAGAGAAATGTGTGTTGGTGGTTAAAACTTTGTTTTATTTTTATCAGCTTTTATCCAAAATTGCGTTCATTTGAAATAAATTGCGGGAACAACCTTCACTGAAGGCTGCTGAACAAATCCTTTCATCGCATGAAGAATTTCTTCAGCTTACTTATAATTGAAGACTGTAGACACTGGTAATAAATAAGTGAAGACAATACAGGCATTTACTGGTATTTTTATTACAAAGTCAACTATACTGAAAACACCCAGACCTTCATCAGACTCCTCTCTCCACCGTACCCCCCCCCCCTCCCCCCACCCACACCTGCCACCACCCCACCCCAAACACCTTCAAAGTGTCTGATCTCTTCTTTAAAACAACATTATTATTTTCCAGGTCACTGAAATCAAGATACTGCATATAAGAAGCAAGATGTTTCGGGCAGGAGAACCTCAGAACTTCTGACATACAGGATTGTTAACCATTGAACTGACTAAAACTTTCTTTTATAAATCAATCAATTGATGAAATATATATTATATATTTATACCATTTGGTTTTGTGGTCATTTTAGTGACATTTGTTGTTGGAAATTCCTGATACTCTGGACTCTTAAGCAGTTCGTTTATCGCGTCCCAGTCGACATTACTCAGTAAATCAGACATGGTTACCGTAGCGAAAGACGCTGATTTTGTTTACATACAAAAGTAGTGCCGTCAAATGTCAAAACTCGCGCTTGCGCAGACGGAAAAAAAAAAAGAAGTGCGCGAGTTAGTTATTAATATTTGCGAATAATCTTTCACTGAGAAATCCCGATCTTTCATCCATAGAAATGTAATAAAAAAACGTAACGCGTTAGTTTTTACATGTTTAATCAAACAGTAACGCGTTACTTGTTAGTTGTTATCATTTTTTTGCATTTCAGGAATAACGCGTTAGAAATATATCTGTAAGGCGTTAGAGAAGCAGCAATTAACGCGTTACTTCTAAAATGTGTAAACCGATCAAAATCAAGTTTACAAAACACTGAAACAGTGGGTCATCTTCGCTGGCATGGGGTAAAAGCTGGAATGTAGTCCTGGAGTGAGCTTTGGAGTCATTTTTTGAAGTGAAGGGGGGGGGGGGGGGGGGGGGGGGGGTGGGGAGGGGTTGGTGGAGGAGGTGTTGGAGAGGAGTTGGAAAACATTTAAATTGATATTTTTATATAACTCACTTCCTTTTGGTTTTATCGATCATTGCATTTTTCACAAAAAAAAATGACTCCAAAAACTCATTTCAAAAATGGACTACAACGCTCACTACAAACACTGCGCTCCAAATTTAACACATATCCCGCCATATTTGTATGTGTAGACTCATCATTATGTGACATAAAATATGAAAGAATGCTTTATAACATCTCAGTTAACTATACTTCTCAGACTGGTTCCATAACCATATATCATAAAGTATCAAATGAGCAGCAATAAAATATAGCTTCTGGTCAATGCTGACCACTGACTCACTCCAGGACTCAGGGTCATTAACAAGTGTTTATTTCGCCAACCTGCTGTGAGAATAACAGTACTCCCACACAAAATTATTTTATGATGAATCGCTTCAGGATCTCTTCAAAACCGTGGTTCTGCGGTTTGTTAAAGCGATCCAAATGCGATCCATTAAACGGATCGCATTTAAATGGATCGCATTTGGATCGCATTTGCATGATCGCAAACATGGCCTGAGTTAAGGATCGTGATCCTAAAGTGTTTCATTAGCGATTTTAAAATCAGCCCAAAGAAGACTACAGTATGTGTTTTAACACTTTTGGGGATCTAGGGAGCAGTGTAAATAGTTTTAGGGATCTAGGGAACATGGACAAAATACTTTTGGGGATATGGGGAGCAATAGTAATTACTTTTAAGGGTTCCGTGGAACAAGTACCCCCTGGGAAGGCCTCACCATTTTCCCCGAAATAGATCGGCCAAAAGTATAATATGTATCGTCTTTATTTCGTTGATTTTATTTTGTCCTTTATTAATTAGTTTTCTTTCCTCATCTTTATTCCATTTTCTTTACCAAAATAAGTTCAATTAAAAGTAATTAATTTGATATACTCTGATGAAGGTCAGTGACTTACCGAAACAGTGGTAATAATTAAAATAAAATTCACCCGATGTCAGTCGTTTTGTTCTACTACTCCTTACTGTTTCCCTGTAAAATAAATTAAAGTTAAAAATGGTTTATTCCGATTAATTAAATCCTTCTTTATTATATCTATTCCGTATAGAAGTCGATTGTGATTTTCATTATTTTTCCTTATCCATGATAAATACCAAGACGAACAAATGTTATCTTATTTACCTTCCGACCTTTACTGATCGATATCAATGATTGATTTGTTTGAGACGCCACCTAAATGTGTTGCGGACATATTCGATACTTACGTGTGGTCCAGTATGTCCGCGACACATTGACACGTTGCGGACATATTGACATCCTACAGTGTTCGCATAAACCATAAAAACATATCAGCAAGAGGCTTACAACCGAGAACATCATTTATCGGCTTGTTTAGTCAAAAATGCGTCAATGTTTAAGCCAATTATAGACGAAAATCATACCTGAATCGAGGCTATTGTTGACGTATCTCGTTATATGGAGTCACATAGGTTCGCCATCATGTTAAACATATATCTGTTAATTATTGGTATAAAAACAGAGAAACCAAACCTTAGATTGCACAGTTGATACACAGACATATTAATAATATTAGGTCTGTAGTTGATATCACGGTCACAAATGTATTTGGCGTATACCAGTAGTTAACATGATGCTTGACATGCTTTTCGGTCAACTCGTACCTGAGTCAACTCGTACCCTAGTCAACTCGTACCCTATTTTGGTCAACTCATACCTTAGTCAACTCGTACCTTAGTCAACTCGTACCCCCTTTTTAAAATGACTTTGGACAGCAGCGGTAATAAAGAACAATGGTATATAGTCTATAATTTTAATGATAAGTGACAAAGTTATTTAAGAATGTAATAATATGAGATTGTATAAAGCAGCATTTTTAATGTTTTTACATGTACAGAAAAACAGGGAACATATACATATATACAAATCACATGAACATACATACAACGTATATACACATGCACACGATGCAATGTCATTAAATTGTCACTTTTTCGGCGTCGGCGTTTACTCATCATCCGGCCTGCGGACTGCCGGCTTGTAGAGCACGCTGAAGTGTTTCAGTAGGCCGGTTGCCGTTAACTCCCCTTGACGGTACCGCCTCCAGAGCTCAAAAGTCTTGCCCTGCAAACTCTTGTAAATTCTCCGCTGGTATCGCCTCAGCTGAAGTTCGCACACTAGCTGTACATTTCTAATGGCGACATTGGCCTCGTCGTTTAGTAGACGCACGAGGAGGTAGAATGGCGGAGTACCACCGGCTCTCCCATTCAGACGTCGATGCCACCCTGCAAAATATAATAATAAAAAAGTAGTTAATAGAACTTATATTATTATTATTTTCTTTTATTATACTTTATTATAATTTATTTATATGATTAATTTTAGTCTCACACTAAAGCTGTTGGGTTTTGCCGCTGTTGGATTTTGTCGCTGTTGGATTTTGCCGCTGTTGGAAGGTGTGGCGTTCCAGAACGTTAGATTGTAAATTGTATTTAGACGTTTGAGTACACCATAGTGAGTTTGATACTATTGTTTATTACCTTCAACGTCGTTATTTGTTCGGACGCTCATGCCGAACACCGACCAGCACTCCACGGGCCACATGACGGACTCGAACCATGTCGACCTCATATACCTCAGCAGAGGATAGAAGCGGCTTGGGGCGATGTCAGCCAGAGACCCGAATACCTCCGGGATGTGCTCGGGAGGGAGGAACGGCAGACATAGTAACTTCCGGAGGAAGGAGTACGTCTCTGTCCTCTCTGTGTATTCGGTCGCAAGACCCTTCGCCTGAAAATAAACGCATATTTGCCATACTTAAAAAAAATCTATATAATTATTTTGTCTGTAAGTACATCGACATGCTTTATTTAGTTGTAGCTCAGGTGAGGTACTTGATGGTACAAATCTTTGACGTTTTGTATGATTCATTTATATTACATTTCTGCCTGTAATTCTGTGGGAATTAAAAGTGGTAATTCCCTTGGGAAATAAATCCCTAGGGAAATTATAAGATTTTGCCGGAACTACTTTTTTAAGCTTAAAATAGAATGGCTGTTTTTCCAAATGCTTAAAATAGACACAAACACATCTGAATAGTTTAACATAAAAAAAAATAATAGTAGGCTAATCCATTTCATTAAAATAAATAAATATGACTTAATGAAAATAAAAATAATAATAAATAAAATAAACAACAACAGAAAATGTTATTCATTGATCAATGATAAAACAAGAAGATATCCAAATGTCATTGTCGTCTGCTTTACAACAGAAACAATGGCAGAGTATATGCAACCCTGGACTTTACAGGACATTGAGAGCCTGCTTGCACAATCTGAATATGAGGAAATCCCAAATGTGGGTCAGCCTGTCTCCCCACCCAGGCCTTCTACCAGTACATCTCGTTTCAATCCAGTGAATAAGGAGGAAGTTGCAAATTTCATAACAGGTCAGAAAAATGTCAATACCCAGAGGAAAACTGATTCAGACGTACGGTTGTTCAAAGAATTTTGTAGGGCTCAAAATGAACATAGAGATATAGAGACTCTTTCTACCAATGAACTTGATGTTTTGTTTGGAAACTTTATTGTAAGCATCAAAAAGGCTGACGGTAATGAATATGAGCCATCGACTATTCGTGGTTTCATGTCAAGCATGGACAGATATCTGAAAAATAAGAATTGTCCACACCAAATCAATAAATGTCCGCTATTTCCACATAGCAACAACGCTATAAAAGCAAAAATGACATCCTTAAAATCACAGGGTCTTGGAAATAGACCAAATGAAGCTGACGAGTTGACCGATGCCGACATTGACAAGCTGTTCGAGGCAGGTCAGCTTGGACACGAGACGCCTCAGCAAATCATAAATTTGCTACATCTATCATTCTCTCTGCTCTTCGGAATGCGGGGTGGTGTAGAGCAAAGGAACCTCAAGTGGGGAGATATAGAACTGCTATGTGATGAAGATGAGGATGAGTATTTGTCACATATCAGAGAGAGACAAACAAAAACTCGAGTTGGAACCGATCCAAAAAATACCAGAAAATTCAAGCCAAAAGCTTGGGCCAATAGCGAAAATAAAGAAAGATGCCCAGTTGTGGCGTACAAAATATATAAACAACAACGGCCACATGAAATGATGAATCCTGATGCGCCATTTTTTCTCGGGATTAATGCCGTTCGCAGCCCCAACTCCCAACAACCATGGTTCAAGAATCAACCGATGGGCAAAAACCACATTTATAAAATCGTGAAAACCATGAAGACAAAGTGCGAATCATTAAATGATGGTCGCAAACTAACAAATCACAGTGTAAGGAAACACCTGTTACAAAAATGTAATGACCTGGGAATGGATGCAACAGCCACTGTCCAAATAAGTGGACATACAAACTTACAGAGTGTCAATTCCTACTCAAAACTGAATGAACCTCAACAAAAGCAGATTGCTGGTGCGCTTATGAATACAAAGAAAACACCACAAAGCCTCACTCAGTTCACGCCTTCCAATTCAAAGCAAAACATGTCGCCCAACTGTAGTCAGATTTTCCACAAACAAAGTGCAAATTCCATGATGTCATCCGTATTCAATGGCACATAGCTGGTGGAACATTTTATTTCGGGTCATTGCCAGAAAATCCAGCAGTATTATCGCCGCCCTCCAAGAAATTCAAAAGAATCAGAGCTATAGTATCCGACTCCGAATCAGATTAAAAAAGTGTGCGCTTTACACTGGAGAAACAATGGACAAGGGAAATACTTCCCAATATTACAGTGCGACAATGGACAAATTAATATTATTTTTTTTGTAATTTTGAATTAAAATTGTAATATTTTTCCAAACTGAAGGAATTAATTCTTAATCTTACTGTGATAAACAGTGATCTTGATTCAATGATTGAAATTTTATGACAAAATAAAAGTTGTGTTGGCAGTTTTAAATGGTTGTTTACTGTCGTTTGTCCCAATCATCCTGGTTTAATTGCAGGTAGGACCTACACTCTCCCTCAATTCCAGCAAGTGTGATGGTGCATCTCAACATACACACTTAGCCAGAACCAAGAAATAGGTAGGCAGTTCACACTCACAGTGCTCACTCTTGGAAACCATTTCCTTGAAAATCTCGGTTCAAAAAAGCACTGAAAAAGTCCATCTCTGTAAGATCAATAATGGTGTGTTAGCGCAGTAAATACATTTACTTTAAATAGATTAGAAAATAAACTCACCATCACACGCCTGATCTGAAGTTTCCGCCTGATCTGAAGTTTTCTCGCTTGTTTTACGTCGTCCATCAGAAATTATCACGTCACTCAGTCACATCACGTGTTGCCCAGTTAAAAATCCAAATCTATTAGTAGATGTTTTGAAATTCAACATCATAACACTTCAATTCATTTTAAAACTTTATTAAAATGTGTTTCAATATATTTCCGTGATTAAAATCCAAATATGAACGCTGAATTTCCCGAACTTCACCAAGTGACACAAAAAATGTCCGACACTTCGAAGCGGGTCAACCTGTTGTGACCGTTGTGGTGTATTCTTGCGCGACGTTCGAAAGTAAGGCAAAGTAGACCCCTAGTGAATCCAGAAATATTTATTGAATTAAAGGCACATTCTTGTAAATAAAATGTAATATATAAGTTAATCAACACTGTTTTCGTATTACGGGATATAATTCCCTCGGCCAGTTCACATATCTAGTAAAAAACCTCGTGCCTACGGCACTCGTTTTTTTACTAGATATGTGAACTGGCCTCAGGTATTATATCCCGTAATACGAAAACAGTGTTGATTAACCTCTATATAATTGCTATAACTAACCAATATTTAAAGCTTGAACGCTATAGAGTATAATTATACAGTTCAATTATAAATGTTTAATTCCTACCTGCACTTGCCGCCAAACTGCCTGTCCCCGGTGGAACGCACACCCATGTATCTGCGCGCCTTCGAACACGTGGCGCAATGCCTTCCAGAGAGCCGCCTCGTAATCCACAACGAAGTCCTCCACGTCCATCTCACGGTCAAGCAGCCGCCCGATTTTCTAAAAAATAATAATCATGGTGAAAGTACACATTTCGTCAAAGCTATTCGTATGTAAGGAAACGTAATAAAACGGCTTTTCGTTTACATTAACAAAAAATTACCCCAGAAAGTCAGAGAGTACATTATTGTAATATTTTAAAACCAATTCACTGTTTTTACCTTTAGCACCTTTACGTTATCCTTGGCTCTGCGACCCGACATCAGGACGAAGACCAGGGGGATCTGTTTCGCGCAGTCACCTCTTCTAACAAATGCGTGTATTGACAGCAGGTTGTCAAACGGCTCCCGAACAACCTTAAAAGACAAGTATCAACATAAATGTTATACGGGGCTTACCATACTTTTCATAATTGCTTGTTGTTGTAAACAATTGTTTTTGCAGTACAGACCTTTATTCAAATTTGAGTTACTTGGGGATAATGTGTGTATTCTGTATATTTAATCTTACATAGGTTACAATTACAGTAGATCTTTGCCCCTCTGTGAAGCACCTGGCAACACTTCATATGTGACGGGCCCGTCTTCCACGAACGATTCTCTTGGAGCGGCGTCTTCAAGAGACCTAAAGAGATACAATGTACGATAATTTACTTAATGCGCTGCGCTTAGTGGTGACGCCATTTTGTTTTAAAATATTTCATTTTCACTCATATATTTGCAAACAAAATCATTTTAAAGACTTACTCTTCTAAGACTGGCATTGGGTCTTGGAACGAAGTATCGACCCTGATGGACACACTCGCGTTGGCACTGACCTCTGTGTCGCTATCGTCGGCACTGTCGTCGACACTGTCGTCTGCGGTACTGTCGTCTGCGGTGCGGTCGTCTGCGCTACTGCTGTCCGTTTGCGTTGTGTCCTGAAGATGAACGTATGTATTATAACTGCGCAAAATAATGAAACATTGTGTTCTACATTTTGTTTATTTTATTTTATTTATTTATATTTAATATAAAAACATAAGTTTGTTAGTTTATGAGTGTTTACGTTGCTGTTGTTTTTGTTGTTTACAGAATACTTACGGTATCCATTAGATCATGAGCGTCAAACATAGAAGTGGAAGTAACCGCACTGACATCAGTAGACAGGTACCCCATATGGAATGTAACGGCATCATGAACGTCGGATGTGGAAGTGGAATCAACTACACTGACGTCAGTAGATAGGTTCCCCATATCGAATGTAACGGCAGGCAGAGAGGTTGTCGACGAAAGAGACGTCTGAAATAAAGCGCATGTTTGTATACAATACAGCGCACTGTCATGCACGTTTGTTTAATTAAAACTTCCATTAGGAAGGAGTTCCTAATTCTCGAGGTTCTAAGCTAATGAGGATTGATAAATTACGCAAAACCATGTATCCACGGCACTTTGTTGCAGAATTACAGAATTATTTGCTTTAACACATTTTGAACATAATAAACTATCTAAGTAAAGATAAACTTATGCATTTCAAGCCATGTTCGATTGAGCTTTGTCAAAGGAGTCTACCATTCACCAAACAATGTTCAGTCGCATTCCAGTAGCATAATTTTATTTCAAAACTTGTGTGTTATATTCAGTGTTAAATTAATACAGGTTATAGTGGTATCAGAGACAGTGTTTACGATAAAACTATAAAAGTTAAGACTGGAAAACAGAACGTAATATTGAATTTCTAATTTTTTTTTATCGTAATGCTTGTAACAAACACGTGCACAAACCTCTACCATGGTGGAGTGCAAAGCATCACTTAAGCCGTCGCCATCGGCGGAAAGCTGAACGGATGTATCTGGACGCTCACATTGCTTGCAGGTGAAGGACAGTATTATCAGTCGCTTTCTGGCCTTGATGTAGTCCAGCCTGGTGATTCCTGTTTATTATGTCAAATGAAAAAAAAATCAAGAGTTTTATACGAAGATGATTTTAATAATCTAGATAATGTTGTTATAAGTACATCGGCAAAACAATTAACACCTTTTGGCATAGACTATAAGGCCTTTAATTAGATTCCCACAAATCAGTAGCGACCGGGGGCCTATTAATCAACAGAATCAGATAATCCAATTATCGATTACACAATACACTGGTAAACAGTATAGCTATAGTTAATTATGATTATGTGAAAAATAACTTAATAAACTGTATAGATACTTAGGTGTTTATTTGTTTTTAAATGGAAACATTCATTTGAACTAGAACCATACATCGATCACATTATAGACAAAATATATAGAATCGCATTAAGTAGATTTCGACTTTGATCACATTCTTTGGAAATAGAAAGAGGACGCTATTTTAATATTCCGCAAAATGAAAGAAAATGTCATTTTTGCAATACAAATAAATGTTGTTGTTGTTGTAATTTAAATCTCATTTAAATTTTCAAATAAAACATCTTCATACAAAACAAATAAAATATGTAGCCATTCAGTAAAGAATTATAAGAGACTGTAATCAAAATTATACAGATATCAATGCACAATATTTCCCATTATTAAACAATTATATTCACTAAAACTTAAAATTTGCCAGTTAAAAGTAGCTGATTATTTTTTTCATTATTTTCCTGTACAAAACAGTATTAAGTGGACATGTTCATGTTGGATAATGATTAGATAGTTTAAAAGTTCGATAGCTAAATTATGATATTTCTCGCATAATCGGAATTACACTTTTTGATTAAATGCCATGTTTATAGTGATCTAAAAAAGTAATGCTGCTAAATCAGATAGTTGTAACCAAAGTTCTAACTACACCGATCATACAAGTTTAATTTCTCCGCAAAGCCGGAATTGGAGTACACTCTTCAAACTTGAAACATAATAAGCCTTGATACACCATTTTAACTTCTTTTTATGAAATTGCCCTCGTGCCTTCATAAACCAAATAATATTTCAATAAAAGATCTTACCTGTGTTGCACGTGCGATGCTGCCAGCGATCGCAAACGTCGCACGTGACTGCATGCTGTAACCGCCTGACTGGATGCTGGCACTCAATACACAAGTCATCCATTAAGTCCCAAATAACACACAATAATACAACACTAACAAATTATAAACACTTTATTTGTTCTTATTGTCACTATAAACGTAAAATCCTGAACACAAGTGTAACAAAATGTCTAATACACAAAATATAATCCACAATTTATTGAAATTAAATTTACGAAAAGCTTAGATACTTCGAACAATATTAACACTATTAATAATACTTTTGCAAAATGCTTACTGACAACCATACATATATAGTGCAGAGTATCAATGATTAAGTTCATAATTATAATTTGTAACAAACAAATTACTAAAGAAATCAAAAGGATTAAAAGTTGCCGCTTCAATTTGAAGAGAGCGCCGCATGTTGTATCTCGGAAATAATTAACAGTTTTTCCTCATGGTATATTTACAAATACAATATTAAAGTTAATTAACATGCGCCGAAACATACAATTATACACAATCATCAGATATTCATTTAATTTCATACAGTTTGCTAGTCACTGTTAGAAGTATTCTATGAGTATAAAGACGGTAACATATTCATTTGGTAAATGTATAATTATCGGCTTTTTGTTTTCTTTCTTTAGTTATCTTTAACAAGTTCACACAAACATTTCACACAAACGTATCTTTTCAAAATATTACAATGGCATTCTTTTTGATTGATGTGTACATATCATTTTCGGAACTTTATATACCATCCTGAAAGAAATGAAGAAAGTATAGTTCAACACCAATATTAATTCCATTAGAATAATAAATAAACTCTTTTTTCCAGATTTTTTTAGTAGGTACGAGTTGGCCAAAACGGGTACAAGTTGACTTGGGTAGGTACGAGTTAACCAAAGATCAGGTACGAGTTGACCAAAATAGGGTACGAGTTGACTAAGGTACGAGTTAACTCAGGTATGAGATGACCAGATACCCTTGACATTATCTCGAATTATCTCCCTTAGTAGTAATTTCTCCATTTACCACAAAGAATGTCTATTAAACGGATAATAAACGGATTCTAATCAAAGAGACATATTTACATTTACACCCAGATATCAAAGCAACTGATAACACTCTTGAACAACAAGGTATGGACACATTGTCAAATGACTTACTGTTAACAATGTACAGTTTGTATTTTGTGGTTTATGGTTATCGTCCCAAAATTGCATTGATGCATATTCAGTAGGTAGAACTAGAATTCGGATGAGTCCACTCTTCGAAACCAAGAATTCGTTTTAATTGATTTTATGAAATTAATGAGAATAAGGCAGCACATAGAAACAACGACCTTCTTTAAGTTACCATAAACTGTTTGATTGTATGTGCATCAGCCTAGAAACAACTTAGTTTGAACTTGAGGACTATTGGTCGGCCATCTTTACATCTTTAACAACAATAAAAAAATTTAATTCAATATCTATGTCAAGCAAAATGTTCATCCAAACGCATATTTTAGACATGAGCAATGTCATCCATATAATACATGACAGTAATTCGATGCTATTGATGTGAAAACTTATTTCAGAATCAATACTTATGTATGGCATAAATTGTGCAAAATTGTGCAAAATTGCAGCGAACAAAATTTGTTCGCCACTAGCGGTGATGTTGCCGCTAACACCTTGGTAATCTTTGGCGAATTTGCCGCAAACTCGCCAAAAGGTTTACATTTACCGGAAGTTCGCCAGAACTGAACTGAATGTTGTTTAACGGCTCATCAACACAGTATAGGTTATTTAGAGCCGCCCCAGAGAGAGGGGAATGATACATAGGAATCCGGGAACCTGCCCTACTCTTATTATCGAATAGGTTCCTGTGGTTCTTTAACGTGCTCGGAGGATAGACCAATACACGGGACCGTCCGGTTTACGTCCCCATCCGACGGACGAGGCTAAGGGAAAGTGAAGTTCGCCAGAAACATTTATTTACCGGTATGTGGAATGTTCACCATAACATTACCACAAATTACTTGCAGTTTTTTTTTGTTCACCACAACATCGCGACAGACTTTAAAATACTATTCCGATTTATATAAATATAGCCAGTTATCATGTAGGTATGTTATGTGTACTATTTTTCCATGAAATTGTGTCAATTTAAAACAATGGATTTGAATGAGTTTACTTTGAGTGAATATACTGAAGAGTATGTTCCACACTTGTTTATTAACTGTTTTATTTTAAATGTCGCGAAATAGCAAGTTTTTCATCTTCAGAACACCTGACCTCCAGCGGTAAATGTGTATATTCAGTGTTCTCCCCAGAAATGTTTGAAGGCATGTCGATTATATCTCAGAAAATATGGTTTAGGGTGTATCAGTGTACCAAACGGTTAACCCCTATATTTTAAGGTATTTTGTCAAAAAGACACAGGATTTATGAAAGAAATAGGCTAGAGATACTAAATATTGTGGTATAAACTTATTCAAGATAAAAATAAATGAATTAATAATGACTGTATTACATGTCCTCCACAATTAAGGCATGTTGCAAAAGCATTTTGGCTGCGAAGGCATGTTAAATGCGACATGCCTTAATGGCCTGGGGAGAACACTGATATTTATGTTTGTGTGTCTGTCTAGGGTCTGGTGCTGATTCTAAGATATCCAGAAATGCAGAAATGACAGCACTCGAAATCTCCATAAAAATGAGAATAATGCAGGAATGACAGCGATCGACATCTCTATGAAAATGGGAGTAATACAGAAATAACAGCGCTCGACGTCTCGATTAAAATAGGAGTAATGCAGAAATGACAGCGCTCGACATCTGTATGAAAATGGGAGTAATGCAGAAATGACTGCGCTCGACATCTTTATGAAAATGGGAGTAATACAGAAATGACAGCGCTCGACATCTCTATGAAAATGGGAGTAATGCAGGAATGACAGCGCTCGAAATCTCCATAAAAATGAGAGTAATGCAGCAATGACATCACTCGACATTTCTATGAAAATGGGAGTAATACAGAAATGACAGCGCTCGACATCTCGAGGAGAATGGGAGTAATGCAGAAATGACATCGCTCGACATCACTATGAAAAAGGGAGTAATGCAGAAATTACAGCACTCAAAATCTTTATGAAAATGAGAGTAATACAGAAATGACGGCGCTCGACATCTCTATGAAAATGGGAGTAATACAGAAATGACAGCGCTCGACATCTCGATGAAAATGGGAGTAATGCAGAAATGACATCGCTCGACATCACTATGAAAAAGGGAGTAAGGCAGAAATGACAGCACTCAACATCTTTATGAAAATGAGAGTAATACAGAAATGACAGCGCTCGACATCTCTATGAAAATGGAAGTAATGCAGAAATGACTGCTCTCAAAATCTCTAAAAAAATGGAGGTTATTGAATGCAGAAATGACAGCGCTAGACGCCTACATGAAAATGAGAGTAATGCAAGAATGACAGCGCTCGACATCTCTTCTATGAAAATGGGAGTAAAACAGGAATGACAGCGCTCGACATCTCTATGAAAATGGGAGTAATGCAGAAATGACTGAACTCGACATCTCCATGAAAATGAGAGTAATGCAGCAATGACAGAGCTTGACATCTCTGTGAAAATGGGAGTAATACAGGAATGACAGCGCTCGACATCTCAATGAAAATTGGAGTACAATGCAGAAATGACTGCATTCGACATCTCAATGAAAATGAGAGTAATGCAGAAATGACAGCGCTCGACATCTCAATGAAAATGAGAGTAACACAGAAATGTCGGCGCTCGACATCTGTATGAAAATGGGAGTAATGCAGGAATGACAGCGCTCGAAATCTCCACGAAAATGAGAGTAATGCAGCAATGACTGCGCTCGACATTTCTATGAAAATGGGAGTAATACAGAAATGACAGCGCTCGACATCTCGATGAAAATTGAAGTAATGAGAAATGACAGCGCTCGAAATCTCGAAAAAAAAATGGAGGTTATTGAATGCAGAAATGACAGCGCTCGACGCCTCCATGAAATGAGAGTAATGCAAGAATGACAGCGCTCAACATGTCCTCTATGAAAGTGGGAGTAATACAGGAATGACAGCTGTCAACATCTCTATGAAAATGGGAGTAATGTAGGAATGACAGCGCTCGACATCTCTATGAAAATGGGAGTAATGCAGAAATGACTGCACTCGACATCTCCATGAAAATGAGAGTAATGCAGAAATGACAGCGCTCGACATCTCGATGAAAATGGGAGTAATGCAGAAATGAGAGCGCTCGACATCACTATGAAAAAGGAAGTAAGGCAGAAATGACAGCACTCGACATCTCCATGAAAATGAGAGTAATGCAGCAATGACAGCGCTCGTCATCTCTATGAAAATGGAAGTAATGCAGAAATGACAGCGCTCGAAATCTCTAAAAAATGAAGGTTATTGAATGCAGAAATGACAGTGCTTGACGCATCCATGAAAATGAGAGTAATGCAAGAATGACAGCGCTCGACATCTCCGCTATGAAAATGGGAGTAATACAGGAATGACAGCGCCCGACATCTCTATGAAAATGGGAGTAATGCAGAAACGACTGCACTCGTCATCTACATAAAAATGAGAGTAATGCAGCAATTACAGCGCTTGACATCTCTGTAAAAATGGGAGTAAAACAGGAATGACAGCGCTCGAAATCTCTATGAAAATGAGATTAGTGCAGAAATTAAAGCACTCGACCATGTCGACATCTCCATGAAAATGAGAGATTATGGGACGTCCGTAGTAAAGAATCGCGGCATACTTTGAAGTTTTTGGAAGTACACTGTACGCCTTTGATGTTAATTTTCGCCGTACAACTAAGATTTTTGGACGTTATTTATTGAGTGGATAATAGCAAGGATTGTGCGCATATAAAATCGATTCAAGCTAACCTGTGGGCCTTATTGCCTACTGACCGTTCCAAGTCGGTAACCCTGTCTTCACCACACTTTCTGTTGTTTTTTGTCTCTTTCATTGTATTTTCAAGTCCTTGTTTGCAGTACAGTGCGGACCTACGATGCCTTTGCGCTCGGACGCTGTGGTTTCTATAGGACCCTATATCTCATGTATGCAGAAATGACAGTGCTCGACATCTCCATGAAAATGAGAGTAATGCAGAAATGACAGCGCTCGACATCTCCATGAAAATGGGAGTAATGCAGAAATGACAGCTCTCGACATCTCCATGAGAATGAGAGTAATGCAGAAATGGTAGTGCTCGACATCTCCATGAAAATGAGAGTAATGCAGAAATGACAGCGCTCAACATCTCCATGAAAATGGGAGTAATGTAGAAATGACAGCGTTCGACATCTCCATGAAAATGGGAGCAATGCAGAAATGACAGCACTTGACATCTCTATAAAAATGGGAGTAATGTGGAAATAGACAACATTTGACATTCCCATGTAAATGAGCATTTGAATTTTACGCAGGTCTGGATGGCATTTATTATTGTATGGCTTTGTCAACTTTGTAAGTTAGGGATTAGGATAAATTTGTATTCCAGACTTTTAATTAACAGTATGAATTCTGCATAATATTTACATATTTTTTTAAACGGCACGCCATTGTTCTATTTCATAATTTCAGTCCATTATTTATTTTAAAAAAGTTGGCCGCGATGTGTTGGCGAACATTGTAACTTCCTATGTAAATGAGGTCTGCGGCAAAGTTGCAGCAAATATCGCCAAAACATCACCAGAAGATTACAGCCGCTAAAAGTGTTATGCAAATAAATAAAGTTTGCCGCAAAGTTGTAGTACACTTTTACCATGCAAATGAGGTCTGCGGCAAAGTTGCGGTGAACATCTTTATATTCGAAAAGTTTGGTACGACATGTACGATGTTACTCAAAGTTTTTCTGTTACTGGAGTCCATCCTGCGAAACTGAGAATTCGTTTTAATTGATTTATGAAATTGATAAGAATAAGGCAGCACCCAGAAACAACGACCTTCTTCAACTTTAAGTTACCTTAAACTATTGAATGTGTGTGCATCTGCCTAGAAATAGCCACAATTTTAAACTTAAGGACTTTTGGTCTGCAATCTTTAAAAAAAAGCTCCAAAGTTGATGGGATATTGCCAAGCGAAATTTTCGACCAAATGCATATTTTAGGGGTATCATTTTAGGCATGAACAGTGTCAATTATAGAGTACATGACATAATTCAACGTTATTGATATGAACATAATCTTAGAAAGAGTACTTATATGGCAGAAATTGTTCGCTTTGTATTAGCCAGTGAAGTACGTCTCTTCTTACTTCACTGTAAGCTATATTTAGAATTTAGGAATATCCCATCCTCGGGATGGATACGTCAAATTACACAGCTTTTAAGTGCTAAGACACTAACAAATTGGACTTTGTTAATCTTGTTAAAAAGTTTATCAAAAGAGGTTATGACCCTATCATTTTGCAACGTACTGCATGCTTGGTGGTTGACCCTTTTACACAGTTCGCCCCTATGCTTTCCTCTTTAATTGTACGATGACCGGACAGGCTGTGGACCCTATGATTACGCCTACCTAAAGCCCATTGGGACGGTGGTGTTTGGTGTTTGTCTATGATCGTTCTTGTCGTGCCCTTAATGGTTTATTCTCTTGTTGCTCTGGCTTCTGCCAAGTCATTGAGTACCTTCATTTTGACTTTCTAGGCTATTATATTTTTGTATTATATTTACACGAGCATATTTGTGTTTTACTTATATTGCCTATTGGTGCTGCCTTGTTGGTTAGAGATTATATCATGACGGGGATTTCTTTATTTACAATGTCCTGTTTAAATGGGATGACTGTAGGGTAAGTGTGAGTTTGGTGCACCATAGAACCGGTTTAAACCGCCAGTGGCCTAATTTGCCACTGCCCGTTCCAAGGCGGTAGCCCTATTGTCAACCCTTTTGTGTTGGTGATGTCGTTTGCATTTAGTATTACCTTTGCCGTCTTGTTTGTCTGTTTGCGTGTTTGTTTCTGTGTTTTGTGGTTGACTTTCCTACCTGAATGCTACTTTCCCTGTCCGATCTTTTTATATTTCTTTGAATGCTAAATATTGAATGGCAACTTCGCATAAAAACGTATTTGAATGGAAGATAGTTGCTGGTTTCGAATGTTCAGTATAAATCGGATGTTTACACCCTAGTTTATGTACTAGTTAATAAAAAACTCCGCCATTTTGTTTTTGTGTATTAAATGTATGAGACACAAGTGGAGAAGTCGCCCTATTTTCACGCTGACATCGGCTCTTCATTCGCAACATCTCAATCACTTCTTTGAAACATATCTCGAATGTATCTAGAAGGAATCCTTTTGGTTACGTCATACTAGCCTGGCTGAATTTGCATTATCATTTAACTTTGGCATTGTCATTTAGATGACTGCTCCATCTAGTGTATATTTTCATGAAATCAGTGATAAAACCTTCATCTCTATCGTAATATAACAAACACGAAAACTGTGTAGCTAACGACCATATTGTATATCTAACAACAGTGCACAAATTTCGGTCCCGTTCCTTCCGGCAAACAAAATGTCAATATTTTGAACATACCGATCCGTTGATATACACACAAAGCTTCAACGCAGGAATTTACCGAGTTTTCACGCTTGACATGCATGTCTTTGGCGCATTGAACAATTAAACCCGGAAAATGTGTTTTGTAGTATAATTCGTACACCGAAGTCTACACTTGCATGTTATCAAGGACAAAGAAACACTGATGTGTACGACTTTATTTTTGTTCGAGTAGGAACGATTTTTGTTCGAGTAGGAAATATATTTCCTCGTTTTTTCAGGGTAAAGGTGTTTCCTAAGTTAGGTCAGTTGTTATATTCATATTTGTTGAGTTACCGTTTACATAATCGGTTAAGTCGATCGCTTTTTGTGTCATAGTCGTTTGCATTGAGTCGTTTGCATTGGCAACTAGTTCACGTAAATGTTACTTCAAAGCAACTAAATGGAATGTGAAATTCTTCTTCTTCCAGGTGGCGATAATAACCGAACTTAAAGATCAGCTGTCTACTAGAAACCTTGATTCCAGAAAAGTACAAGAAGACGCTTTCAACGAGGATGAAATCTTGCATATAAAGTACGGTCGATTATACTGCCAAACATTGTGGAGAATTAAATCGTAGTCAACACTTCGTGCATACTAGTTGTCTTTGTGTGTGGAAACTGACATTACGATAGCAAATGGGACACGGAGTCTGGTGTGTTAGATTGTAAAAAGACTTTACATAATTAAAAGTTACAAGTGGAAGTCAATATGAGTGGCAAGAGCATCTACTATATGTACGTAGGGCCCTAATGCTGTATAGCAAGCCTTACCACCTCATCAAAATTAGACCAACACAGGCATATACACACTGACGACAAACCTTCCAGTTGTGAAGAGTGCGGCATGTCATGCCAAAAGTCATTTAGGAGTACAGAATGTGACATGGCTTTCACACGAAACATCAATGCCGATAATCACATGCGGACACACATGGGTGAGAAGCCGTTTACATGTACTGTATGTTACACGACATTCCTACATAAACATAACCTTAAACGTCACATGTTAATACACACTGGCGAGAAGCCGTATACTTGTACAGAATGTGATAAATCATTCAGACAACTAGAACATCTCAATAGACATAAGTTAATACACACTGGCGAGAAGCCGCATACATGCATAACGTGTGATAAATCATTCACACGACTAGGACATCTCAATAGTCATATGTTAATACACACTGGCAAGAAGCTGCATACTTGTACAACATGTGATAAAGTATTCACACAAATAGGAAACCTCAATAAACACATGTTGGTACACACTGGCGAGAAGCCGCACACATGCACAGTATGTAAAAAATCATTCACACAACTAGGAAATCTCAAGATACACATGTTAATACACACTGGCGATCAGCCGCATACATGTACAACATGTGATAAATCATTCACACATCTAATGAGTCTCAATAGACATAAGTTAATACACACAGACGAGAAGCCATATGTAACAAAAAATTTAGACATAGAGTAAGTTTCAATAATCACAAGTTCAATCACACTGGAGAGAAGCTGTAATTTTGTTCAATATGTGCCAAGGCATTCACTCATCGACAGTCTCAGTAAGCACATATTAACACATACTATCTGAAAGCCGCATACGTGTACGCTAGGTAAAAGTCATTCACACAGGGAGGGAGTCTCAGTACACCGATGCTTTTACATACTCTCCACATACTAAACGCTAGACATAACGAGTAGTTGCCAGCACATCAACCGCATGCGTATTCACCCCGGCGAGAAGTGAGGGACTTGTGACATGCCTTTGCTATGCTCTCGAAACAGATGGTAGTAAATACAGGAGAAATGCTGTTAACGTGTATTGAATGTGACCATGCTTGGAATGACCGGAACATCGTGAATTACACATGACTGGGTTGACATGACTGGGTTGAAGCTGCTTCGAGGCCGGGATCATACTATACAAGCAGATTCATGTGAAATATGGCTGTTTTTAACTGAGGACTGCATATAGACAATACTTAAGTATGAAAATGTGATGTCCAATACATCACTCTGATGTTTTTAACTGAGGACTGCATATAGACAATACTTAAGTATGATAATGTGATGTCCAATACATCACTCTGATTTAATTGAATCTTGGTACAACCTTTTAGCTCATTCAAAAATGAAATTAGTCGTTCCATTATTCAAAACTGATACATCCTACGCAAAACATGTTGTTGCCTTTAATAAACTAAATATTTACCCTAGTGTTTTTAGGGAACAACGGCACAGTAGTAATGAGACAGATAGTGCATATTTCTACAGTGTTACCACAGATAACAGCAAGTCCATTATATGTATTAATACATATACTTACATTAATTAGGTATAATTAAATTTATCTTAAAATTGTGTTTCCTTTCATTGTTTTATAGTCTGTGTTCATACATATATAAATTCCTAAAAGGCAGATCACAAATGTAGTTCGGTGGTTGTCGTTGATACAATCACTATTGAAGTGCATATGGTTGTAGATATATCACAATTATAGTGCAGATGACTGTCTTTGTCAAAATGAATTTACTCCCGATTTTCTAATGCGTTAGAAATGAGTTCCCCTATATACTCAACAGAAAAGTAATGGTAATTCAACATTTTCTAATGCGTTAGACATAAAAACGTAACGCGTTAGTTTTTACATGTTTAATCAAACAGTAACGCATTACTTGTTAATCTTTTTTTTTCATTTCATGAATAACGCGTTAGAAATATATCTGTAAGGCGTTAGAGAAGCAGCAATTAACGCGTTACTTCTAAAATGTGTAAACCGATCAAAATCAAGTTTACAAACCACTGAAACAGTGGGTCATCTTCGCTGGCATGGGTAAAAGCTGGAGTGAGCTTTGGAGTCAATTTTTGCAGTGAAGGAGGAGGGAGGGTGTGAGGGGGGAGGAGTGAGTTTTGGAGTCAATTTTTGAAGTGAAGGAGGAGGGAGAGTGGGGGGGGGGGGGGAGGGGTTGGTGGAGGAGGAGTTGGGAAAAAATTGAATTTATTTTTTTATAGACATGTAATTCACTTCCTTTTGGTTTTATCGATCATTGCATTTTTCACAAAAAAACTGACTCCAAAAACTCATTTCAAAAATGGACTACAACGCTCACTACATGACTGCGCTCCAACTTTAACACATATCCCGCCATATGTGTATGTGTAGACTCATCATTATGTGACATAAAATATGAATGAATGCTTTATAACATCTCAGTTAACTATAATTCTCAGACTGGTTCCATAACCATATCTCATAAAGTATCAAATGAGCAGCAATAAAATATAGCTTCTGGTCAATGCTGACCACTGACTCACTCCAAGACTCAGGGTCATTAACAAGTGTGTATTTCGCCAACCTGCTGTGAGAATAACAGTACTCCCACACAAAATTATTTTATGATGAATCGCTTCAGGATCGCTTCAAAACCGTGGTTCTGCGGTTTGTTAAAGCGATCCAAATGCGATCCATTAAACGGATTGCATTTTAATGGATCGCATTTGGATCGCATTTTGCATGATCCAAACATGGTCCGAGTTAAGGATCGTGATCCTAAAGCGTTTCATTAGCGATTTTAAAATCAGCCCAGAGAAGACTACAGTAGGTGTTTTACATAAGGGTTATTAAGCGAACAGTATTTGGTACTTTTAGGGAACGGTGTTTAACACTTTTGGGGATCTAGGGAGCAGTGTAAATAGTTTTAGGGATCTAGGGAACATGGACAAAATACTTTTGGGGATATGGGGAGCAATAGAAATTACTTTAAGGGTTACGTGGAACAAGTACAAGTGGAACAAGTACCCCCTGGGAGGGCCTCACCATTTTCCCGAAATGTATCGGCCAAAAGTACAATATGTATCGTCTTTATTTCGTTGATTTTATTTTGTCCTTTATTAATTAGTTTTCTTTCCTCATCTTTATTCCATTTTCTTTACCAAAATAAGTTCAATTAATAGTAATTAATTTGATATACTCAGTGACTGACCGAAACAGTGGTAATAATTAAAATAAAATTCACCCGATGTCAGTCGTTTTGTTCTACTACTCCTTACTGTTTCCCTGTAAAATAAATTAAAGTTAAAAATGGTTTATTCCGATTAATTAAATCCTTCTTCATTATATCTATTCCGTATAGAAGTCGATTGTGATTTTCATTATTTTTCCTTACCCTTACCAAATGATTTGTTTGAGACGCCACCTAAATTTGTTGCGGACATATTCGATACTTACGTGTGGTCCAGTATGTCCGCGACACATTGACACGTTGCGGACATATTGACATCATACAAGTGTTTGCAAAACAAATCACCAAGAGACTTACAACCGAGAACATCATGTATCGGTTTGGTTTAATAGTCAAAATGCGTCAAGGTATGAAAGCACCAATTATTTTCCCCATAGACACCAATGTTAAAGTGTCACATATTAATGATTTGCTGCAAATTCAACTCAAGTATGGATAATGCAGCAGTGTAATGTTCATATAGAACACTATTTTTCCACTTGAAAAATCACCAGAAAACATGGGGTCACAAGACATGTAAGAAAGTTCTTGTTTGTTTACTAAACAGGTCAAGGGTACAGCTGTTTTTATTGATCGACTGTTTTCATTGCTCACAAAGTGTAAGCATAGAGTCGAAATCTCGAAAATGTTCATCAGTGATCCAGTAAAACCTATTAATACGCTTCTTATACATATAACCACAAAATCGAATAGAAATGGGCAGTTTTCCCCTACTTATAATGCCCATTTCCTTCGAAAAAGGACGGATTACTTTTTATTATAGGAACTACATTCGACTACACCTCGGAGGTTTACATGTAATTGGTGGTGGTAAACCTCAATGTTTAAGACAATTATAGACGAAAATCATAATTGAATCGGTCCCGGGTCGTTTCGCCTATAATCCCGTTCGCATACCATGTTGTTTCGCCCATCGGTCATTTCGCACAAAGTCGTTTCGTCCACCAAAGTCGTTCCGCCCACCATTTATCATATTTTTGTTGTAATAACGGAAAATTAGTCAATATAATCATATTATACCATTCATTGTTAAAGATGAATGTTTTTATATAAAAAATTATACTGATGATTTCACTAATTAGGAGGAGAATTTTCCCGAGTTTGTTATATACATGTTTATAAAGTTAATTGCTTTGTGTATCTAGATGCGCCCTTTTACGTCAGCCAAACATATAATTTGATAACGAAATAATGTCAGGGCTCCAGAAATTGGATAGCCCGATGCCCGGGGGTAGTCAAAATTGAAGTCGGGCTTGTAACAAATTCCATGCAGTTAGCCCGTCGGGCTAGTCCAAAAAAAAAATCAAAAAAAAATCCTACTGCCTAAATTACACGATCTGTGTATAACAAACACGCGCCAGTCAGGCACCTGTAATAAAACATCCCCCACATGTTTCATAATCTGTTAATTGCACTCGCTTAGGTAATTCAATTAGCATTCGCCGCGGGCATCGGCGATTTTCAACATCAAAACAAAACATACTGTAAGAACCTTCCTGTTTTTCTTCACCGCCAGCAATGACGAACCCCAGGAGTCTCTGGGTAGGGTAAAAAACCAACACCTGATATCCTCCACCACAGTAATAATATTTAAAAAAAAAAAAAAGGTTCACACTATTTTAGTTCTATGTACGCTTTTTAAGTTTATTTAAAAGTCACTTGGGTTTAACGCTTTTATTAATGCTCGCTAAATCTTCAAGATCACACGTTATTAATGGAGTTAAAGTAGAGTTTTATAAAGTCTATATCTCATTGTATGAAGGTGAAATATTAATCTTCTAATGTGAAATTCCAGTTCTTTCACAAAATCTAGTTTCAGCAACCTCTCCGGCAGCAGCACAGAATAGTCAATCAAGATTTGCACTTTCTTCGATGGCGAATCAAAGTATACATCCGCACAATTTTCTTTTAGAACACTCTCTATTCCTCTAATAATAGGATCCCTTGTATATTGTAAAGGAGGACAGTTTAAAAGGAAATGTTCAACCGTTTCGTCGTATGTGTTACACAACGGACACACTGGATTAAATGAAACATTCATAAACTTCAGTGAACTGTAATTAGTAGCCAGACGTTCAATGCGATTCTTCCATTTACCTTCGAAGACTGAATGAACCCTTCCCTTCCACTGGCCCTTGCTAAGTGGGTTCTTAAGATATGTAAGAATGTCATCAAGGTCATATTACACCAGGAGCGGTTGTACTTTGCAAATCCACGAGGACGACTTAGACTTTACCAGAACCTGTATCGCCACTATCTGCCTTTCTACACTGGAAACATCCTGATTACAGATGTTGTTAAAAAAGTTTAAAATTTTCAGATGTATGATTGCTTCAATCGGTAGAAGTCCCGATAAAATGTATACACTTGGATCGGACGTGTTAGTTGGGAGCGAAAGAATTTGTTTCACCGTTTTCTTCTGGAACAGTTCAATACGCTCAATTAACTTGTTGGATGGTGTCAGTATTTCTAGACCATAAGTGAGTACTGGAAGAACATACACTTTATAGAGATTCGGAGAGGTTTCATGATCAAGTCCATTATGCCCGTGCAAGCCAGTTCCAAGAAGACTATACAACACTCGCCGTGCTTTTGTAATATTTAGATCCACATTAACTGCCGCATTTTCACTAACGGAGCTAGTTCTAGTTATACCGAGATGCACTGCAGACTCCACACTCTTCAATTGCGTACTCCCCATTTCAAAAGTTGAGTCGCGAGTCCCGGAATGCTTCTTCACTTTAGTAGGTTTAATAGTCAGTGCAACTGTTTTTGATGGTTGTAAAAGATTCGCTCTTCATTAGCGAAGTTGTCAGCCATGTTGATAAGAATTTGGGCGTCTTCTTTAGACCTACTCATCATGCAAACATCATCGGCACAAGCACTACTATTGACTACAGTCGTTCCTATCAATTCGATCAATTGATGTGTAGTATTTCAACTCGGGTCGATTAGGCAATGAAACCACTTTTAAAAAAAACTACTGGTTGATCACATGTTCGTCACGTGGTCAGCTCAAAATGGCGGTACTGACTCAAACGATTACAAATAGGCCGATAACAAATCGCAATCTACACAATCACGCTGCTTTGTCGGCGACTTTTGATGAATCAAGAGACCATGGACTTTTTATAATGGAAGCATGCTTTATATGAAACTGTGAAAAGCGAAATATATCAATACTTATATAACATTTAGAAATTCCTGACTCAGGGTAAAAAACTCCCGCGAAGTGAAATTGATTATATATGTAATATATTTGTGAGAAGAAATATCGATTTCTTTGTAAATAAATTTTAAACAGTTATTTTCATATACAGTTAACAGTTTATATTTATTTTCCAATGTATTTTGCCGATTAAAATGCCTTCCTGGAGGAACTGGACTTGAAAACTTGTATCATGTATACAATTTGTGGGTGGGGTAATGCTAAAAAAATCAATAAAAAAATCTGTCCTAAATTGTTCCATCTTACCATTGCTACGCTTTCACCCAATGACTAATGCCAACGCAACGTAAACGTACATCAGTTGGTTATGAGAAGATAAGAACTACTGAATTTTTAATTTTCTCAGTATTTAATGAATTATAATGAGTATCTGAATCCGTTAAATCAGAATCAGCTTTAAACATAATGAGATGTCGTCAGCTGGGTATAAGTAATAGATAGAGTCAGATCTCAGTAAGCTGGTTCATTTAAATAAATTTTAATAAAACGAGATACGTAAAAGTATTGCCAAACAAGATAAATGATAACTGACAAAGACAAAAACAAACAGACACATTATTTTAAGGCAAGTAAAAAAACAGGGCTTGTGACAAAAACCCTCAGGGCTAGTGAAAAAAACAACAGGGCTAGTGGATTTTCATGACCCACTAGCCCTGGGCTAGTCCCCTAAAAAAATAATCTTGGAGCAGTGAATGTAATTACAAAGAATAAGTGTCGCATTATATATACGATTAATAACCGTGACATGTGTCAAACTCTTCCTGGCATAAACATTTTAATTAGCAAACTCTTTCCTGTAAATGTTGCAATTTGCAGCATAAATATGGCACGTGTCTAATTTTGAGGTTAGATTCCCTTTTCTTTGTTTTGTACCATATTTAAAATATAAATTTGTAATGTGTCAAAGTAAAATATCAATATCAGCAAAAACAAAAACAAATCATTATTAATGTTTTCATTATCACCATACCATACCATACATTTCTCTTTTATGATTATAATAACAATACTGCTAGGTGTGAAACCACTAATTATTTTCCCCATAGACACCAATATTAAAGTGCCACATAGTAATGATTTGCTGCAAATTCAACTCAAGTATGGATAATGCAGCAGTGTAATGTTCATATAGAAAACTAATTTTCCTCTTGAAAAATCACTAGAAAAGTGGGGGTCACAAGACATGTAAGAAAGTTCTTGTTTGTTTACTAAACGGGTCAAGGGTACAGCTGTTTTCATTGATTGACTGTTTTAATTGTTCACAAAGTGTAAGCATGAGTCGAAATTTCGAAAATGTTCATCAGTGATCCAGTAAAACCTATGAATACGCTTCTTATACATATACAACCATAAAATCGAATAGAAATGGGCAGTTTTCCCCTACTTATAATGCCCATTTCCATCAAAAAAGGAGGTATTACTTTTTATTATAGGAACTACATTCGACTACACCTCAGAGGTTTACATGGAATTAGTGGTGGTAAACCTGCTAATATATTGCGATTTTACGATAACCATAACGCTAACATACCCCTACATGCATTACATACATTTTTTTTTTTTTTTTTTTTTTTTTTTTCAGTTTCAGCAATTATAGCCCATTTATTCAGAAAGTAATTCTCATTTTACAGCAGAAGTATATAAACAATAATAATCAAATAAACAATAAATAATTAACATATACAATATCACTTTCACTCATCACTTTCATTCTACAGGTGCATTTGATATATTTTTGGCTAATAAAAGCATTCGACTGAAAAAGTGTTTTGGACTTGACTGTGTGCATTCTCAATTGTTAATTATTTTCGATACATACTATTCCATTGTTTATAATTAAAATCCAGTCAACTGGTAGGGCCTAGATTGGTCAATATTCAGCATTTTTTAATATGTGATAGAGAGCTGTACCAAGTCATGGATTTGGATTGTTCAGAAGGTTGTTCAGAGATACATACACAGGTTGTTTGGAAAAGGAGTGATGTATGAATTAAAACTTGTTAGAGCGACTCACAAATTCAAGTTTTGATACCGAGTATATTATTATATTTATGCCATCTTCTTTCAAAAGACGACAATTTATTATTTTTAGTAGCAATATATTTAATAGCTTTAAAAGCACACTTCAGTCTGTTACTAAGAGCAATAACTGATAAAGGAGAATTTAGCTTTTTTGCTGAAAATATATAATATTTAATCTCTAAAATAATAAATAGCTCCTCTGGTGTAAGCTTTTCACCAATATTAAATATACTGTACCTTTTGTAAAAAAGATTTAGTTATTGGACACGTCCAAAGTAAATGAGTTATTGTTTCCTCCTGATCGCAGGTTGAGCATATTGGACTAGGGATGGCTTTTATAGTATATAAGTATTTTTTTGTTGGTAATATTCTATGATTAATTCTAGTTTGAAACCATTGAAGATTGGAACTATAATTATATTTGAAAGGTGACATGAATATATCTTTCCAAGTTTCTTCTGAGATATTATAAACTTGTTCCCATTTAGCAATTGCAGTTGGTTTTTCGTGATTATTATTAAGTATGTTATAAAAGTCCTTACAGCCTTTTTTTTGCCTTAAGGTAAATATGAATATATGTTGGAAGTAAAGGGTTCTGTAGTTTTTTACTTCCTATATTTATTTAATTTTTTATTGCAAAAGATTTAATGGCTTTGATTATTCCATTGAATTCTACAAAGTTCGTTTTAATGTTATATTTATTTTTAAATTCTGTTTCTGTTAAGAGTTCACCTTCGTTAGAAACAATGTCATTTATAAAGTACACCCCCTTATCATTCCACGTTTTTTTGTTAATTGGTAATCCTCCTATTTTTATATCTTTGTTATGAAATATAGGTATTTAAAGAAGTTCTTCTATAGATTTAATTTTATTTAACTCCAATAACGAGTTATGAGATGACAAGACATCAATCCAAAAGGTGTTGCTTATTTTTGTAATAATGTGTTCGGTAAAAGAGCTTCCGTAGTTTATTAAGTTTTCTAAGCTTATGTCTTTATCTATTATTTTAGTCCAGTTTCCATCATTACAAAGTAATCTTCGAATCCATGTTGCTTTCAATGATTTAATAAAAGCTTTAGTATTGATCATTTTCAGACCTCCTTCAAAATACTGTTTAATGATAACAGTTTGTTTTATTTTTGCTGTTCCTTCCCATATAAAATCATAGAAAATTCTATTAACTTCATTTATGATATTATTATCTGGATTAGGCAATGAAATGAACAGGTGATTTAATATAGGTAATAATAATGTTTTTATAACTGTTATTTTTCCAAGGGGTGTTAGATATCTCCTTTTCCGCATTTTTATTAATTTGTTTATGCTATTTATCTTTTCTTTATAGTTAATATTATTTATTTTACTTAGGTCTACATTAAATTTTATGCCTAAAACTTTAAATTCGCTATTACCCCAATGTAGTTTCCATTTGGTTTTTATTGTATCACTACTGTACTTTTTTATCCCTATCCAAACAACCTGTGTTTTATCAAAGTTAACGCGAAGGCCAGATATCTTTGCAAACCATGTTAATTCTTTTAATGTCTCTGTAAGGGAAGTTTCTGATCCATCTAAAATTGCAGAGGTATCATCAGCATATTGGGATATTTTGAATTCTATATCATTAACTTTTATTCCTTTTATGTTTCTATTATTTCTTATTTTGATAGCTAAGATTTCTGAACATAATATAAATATATACGGTGAAAGAGGATCTCCTTGTCGACAACCTCTTCCTATATTAAAAAAAAGATGAAATATTCCCTCCTTTTGTAACAGCTAACGTTGCATTGTTATATAGAACATGGACCCATTTACGTATTGAATGACCAAATCCAAAAAATGTTAACACTTTATGAATAAAATTCCATGACAACGAGTCAAACGCTTTTTCAAAGTCAATAAATAAAAGCAGACCAGCTAAATTATGTTCTTCTGCATAGTGCATTATATCATAAAGTATCCTTGTATTTTCGCCAACATATCTTCCTGCTATAAAACCTGTTTGGTCTGTGTTTATAAGTTTATTTAAAGTTGTTTTAATTCGGTTAGCTATAGCCCCAGATGCCAATTTGTAAGTACAATTTAATAAAGAAATAGGCCTATAATTTTTAACTTGGTATCTTGATTTATTTTCCTTCGGAATACAGGTTATAATACCTTGTTTTTGAGTAATTGATAACTCATTATTATTAAAACCATAATTAATGGATCTGACAACAAAATGTCCTATATGTTGCCAAAAAACCTTCAAGAAATCAGCGCTTAACCCATCAGTTCCAGGACTGCGGTTATTTGGCATTGACTTAAGAGCAACAGTTGCCTCTCTATAAGTAATAAGACCTTCCATTGATATAGATTCTTCATAATTTAATTTTGGAACAGAACAACCTTCAAGTTCTATTTCAATATTTGTATCTATAAGTTCACTATCTCTACTTGAATATAAGGTTTCATAAAAACATTTAGCTTCATTCAATATATCATCTTGATTATTTATAAAAGACCCATCTTCCTTTTCAATTTTTGGAATAATTTTATTTAAGCTGTTATGAGTTTCTAAATTGCAAAAATATTTACTAGGTTTTTCATCTTCTTCTATAAGTTGGGCTCGTGATCTAATAAGTATACCTTGCATTTTGCTTTTTCTTATATTTTGTAGCGAGATTTTTTTAAATTCTAATAGTTCAATGTTATTTTGTGTTAAGTTGGATTCCAGAATATTTATATCATCAATCAACTGTTTTTCTAACTTTTCATTTTCTTTCTTTTTAAAACATGAATAAGAAATTGATTTTCCTCTAATTTCCATTAAGAGTGTTTCTAAAAAAAGTTGATCGTTAATCATAAATTGAAGTTGATCGTTAGGAATAGTATTTATATTTTCAGTATTATATATTGGTAGCGCGTACTGCATTTTAACCTCATTAATTTTTTCTTTAATTATTGTTAAATAATCTATGTCTTTTAGTAAACTGTTATTATGCTTCCATAGCGGTTTACCTCTTTTAAAAGGTGTAAACGTAATATTTAAAATTATAATAGAATGGTCCGACCTATAACTTGGTATTATAGAACATTTGTTAACAGAAGACATTAAATTTTCAGTTATTAAAAAGAAATCTAGCCTGGCTTGTTTTAGAATTGGGCTCTTGCGTCTCCACGAAAAACGTTTTGTATCTGGATTTAATTCCCTAAGAGGATCCAATAAGTTACATTGATCTTTTATTTCTAGTATCTTGTTATGTGATTTTACATTGTTTAATTGTTTATAATTAAAATAATCTAGTTTTGGATCTTGCACCAAGTTAAAATCTCCGCAGTAAATAACTGAGTTATTATCAAATGTATTTACTTTTAATACTAGATCATCAAAAAACTTGGGACAGTCGAGATTTGGTCCATATAAATTGACTAAGGTGAATCTATTACTATCAACACTTAAATCTGCTATCAAGTAATTGCCTTCAGGGTCATTGATGTAATTATGAACTTTGTAATCAACTTTTGAATTAAATAATATTGCAACTCCTCTAGAATTCGAAGAGAAGGAAGAAAATAATCAACGGTTACCCCATTGGGACTCAATAAACTTTTCGGATGCTGTAGTAGAATGTATATCTTGTAGACAATAAATGTCACATTGTTTTGATTTTAAGTAGTTAAATACGTCCAAACGCTTACTGACCATTCCCAAGCCCTGGCAGTTCAAAGATAATATTTTAACTTCCATGTTTACTATTATGTAGTATAAAATAAAGTAATGCACACAGTGGAGTCCAAATCCTAACTAAATAATTGAATTGATGTACCAATTCGTCTGAAATCAATACATATGAAAAAATAACTTTCATTTCAAATGTATTGCACAAAAAATCCGTTAATTCATTATATATTTAGAAGTTTTTAGAAGAACTCTAAATTAAGGCAAATTCCTTTTGTATCTAATATATTTGCCAATTTTTTTTCAAGTTGGTTTGGTTATTTAGTAATTGCTTGACCAATAGATGAACAGACAGACATACAGACAGACAGACGGGCGGCCAGACTGACCACCGACAGACTGACCCATACACACTAATTTAAGGTACCTTACATTTAAACAATGTCATATTCTAGATGTCAAACATGTAGCTTTAGTTCAATTTTTAATCTCTTGCGTCCCTATTTGACAGACGGACGGACAGAAGGTTGGAGTTCATTACCTAGACATATTAATTCAATAAAGTTTACTCTCATATTCTTATAAGCCGTCGATAACAAGCGGCTGTTGAGTATAATCATCCTCAGATTGACAGACGGACAAACCTTTTGTATTTTTTTGTATCCGACAGACAATCAGACAGACAGACGGACAGGCAAGCATAATACTAAATCTATTCATGTAACAAATTTGATCATGATGAATATCTATTGCTAGACGGACATCCAGTTGGACAGACAGACAGACACTATAGGACAGCTACATGAACAACATCTAGTTTTAAAAACTTGTCACTGTTGTACAAGCATACTTAGTTACTTAATTTATATATTGAAATTTAATCTCTTTCAGATTGACCTACATGTTGGCTTATGACCAACTGACCCATTTATAAAGCAAACAAACATTTGTCCACTATATGACTGACACACCTCTGCAAGTGAACACTTTTACGGTTCAAGATGTTAAATGCAAAAATAGTTTTATACAATAACTGCACTTAGGCAATCATAATAAAATTGTCCTGATTTTGTAAATCACGATTGATTTAACTGTTCAAATAATTGCACTGTATGTCCATAAGCACTAATAATCCTGTATCGAGTAATTAACTGTTGTATACAGTTAAGTTCAATAAGCACAAATTATGCTCCATTAACTTCACGGGTCAAAATCCATTGTATTGTTTATCAACACTGGCAGGTGTAATAGTTGGCTTTTTTAATCCCTCAATTATTAAGTATTGAACACAGAATGGAAAGGTTTTGAAAAAATATAGTGATAATGGTTAAATAACAATTGAATCAAAATAAATCCTTTTCTCACACACACATTAAAAAACACAATGCATATAATATACATTAAAAATAACTGGTATAATTAGATGATTATATTCCAAGTCTCATAACACTAGGTTAAGCAGGTCACTAGTTCATACACTTAAAGCAATCCATGTAAATAAAAAATTATTAACATTAAACAACTTTATATTGCGATTTTACGATAACCATAACGCTAACATACCCCTACATGCATTACTATATATATATATATATACCCGGTGGGCGAAACGACTATTTGCGAAACGACATATGCGAAACGACCAGGTGCGAAACGACCGCTGTCTCCCTTGAATCGAGGCTATTGTTGACGTATCTCGTAATATCGAGTCACATAGGTTCGCCATCATGTTAAACATATATCTATTAATTATTGGTATAAAAACAGAGAAACCGAACTTTACACTGTTGATTGTATTTGGCGTATACCAGTAGTGGTGCTTGACATTATCTCGAGTTATCTCCCTTAGTAGTAATTTCTCCATTTATCACAAAGTCCATTAGGTCATATACCACTATTGCATTTCCCATAGGCCTCCATTATAGCATTTTGGCCTACAACCCCTATTCCTATATCTGAACGGATGATAAAATCTAGCTGTTTTTAAAGAACTATCTTAGAGACACTCAAAAATGACCAGCAAATTGGGGATATTCTGATGCTTTCAGCCTCTAATATTTCACTGAAGGTGGCCACCCACAGAATGGCAGTAAAGAAATTTTACTTTTTGCAAATGTACACTCAGTCAAATTGTATCCATAAAACAGCAAATTTCAGTCAAAATATCCTAAATCAACATGTTTTATGGTGGAAACATAATATTTTGATGTTTTATGGGGATTTGTTATGATTTGGGTAATTTAATCCAATCCGAATCTACCCATATGAAAAAAAAGGGGTAACAAAACATTATAACAAAACATGAATGCTATACTAGTATTTTATTAGTGCAGAATTAGTATCACAAATGACATGCAAATGAGGTTAACAAAATACTAATAAAACACTAACAAAACACTATTAACAAAACACCAATAAAACACTGTTTAATAACAAAATACTAATGCTGTACTGAAATCTAAATATTAACAAAACACCAATAAAATACTGAAACAAAACACTAATAAAAGAGTCCTAACAAAACATCAATGCAACACTGTTAACAAAACATCAATGCAACACTGTTAACAAAACATCAATGCAACACTTAACAAAACATCAATGAAACACTGTTAACAAAACACTAATGATGTACTGTTTGGCTGGCGTGTCGCAGTCGGTAGCGCGGCGGATTTGTAACTGGAGGCCCCGGGTTCAATCCTCCGTGGTGCCACTGAGTTCCGTCGGTGTGTTCTTCGGCAAGACACTTTCCCTTAGCCTCGTCCATCGGATGGGGACGTAAACCGGGCGGTCCCGTGTATCGGTCTATCCGCCGAGCACGTTAAAGAACCATAGGAATCTATTCGATAATAAGAGTAGGGCAGGTTCCCGGATTCCTATGTATCCTTCCCCTCTCTCTGGGGCGGCTCTAAATAACCTTTACTGTGTTGATGAGCCGTTAAACAACATTCAATCCAATTAACTGTTCAGCAAAACACATATAGAATACTTTTAACAAAATACTAATAAAACACTAACAAAATGAATACAAAAAATATATATTTAACAAAACACACACAAAATCGTTAAAAAAAAATAGAACTTTCAAAACTTTGAGTATACAGTTTGTGTATATCACGCATCAAAACAATAAACAAAGGAGAGAAAATGTCAATAATTGACAAATGCCCCCAAAACATGTGTGACCTCTGACCCTAAGAGTGACCTTGGTCTTTGAGGGAAAAAATAAATAAAATTTAAGACAATTAAAAAACTGAACACAACCTACTGGTAGACATTAACATTAAGAACTGCTTCAAAATAATGTGTTATCCTTCTATGTCCCTTTTACTTTAGACAGTCACAAGCCTATCTCTACAACTCATATGGAGTTTTGTCTGTTACAGCATTAGTGGAAAAAATACATTGTGAAAAATAATAATAAACAGTTTTGCATCCAATGGTAAATCAATTTTCACTGTCCATTCTTCCATTCAGCTTGAAGACTGTTGTCTAGATCTCAAACCCTGAAAGTTAATGTAAATAGTTTTATGTTAATAGTTGTTTATGCATTTATAATATTTTTGTTAATAAGGCATTCAAAATGTATAAATATACAGCTTTAAAGTATTATTTGTAATTGTTAAACTGTCATGCTATTACACTTTTGGCATAATTATTCGAGTTCTAATAATTTATAGTTTGGTATGGTATTGGTACAAAGTATCTAAGGAACATATATTATGAGTAAATTATAACCACTGTCATAAAACAGTAAATTCATCAAATTACATCATATAGTCATTAGTCAACTATTATGTTACCAACACCTTAAGTTCACATCTTGTCATACAAGTTTTTTTTAAGTACATTCAAAAGATTATTTAAACAAACATTATACTTACCATTATGTGATAAGAAATCAAATTAATCATTGTCCTGATGTAAACTTCAATGTTGTGCAACTGTCAGACATAATCAGCAGGAGTTATCCTTAATTTGATCAGCTGAAAGAAATTTAAATTAGCATGAGTTCTACTTTATCACTGTTCTTATATAAGACATACAGATGAATATATATGCACGAATCAGATGAAACATTAACTTCAGTAAAGAAATTAGCTCATAAAACAACTAAGTAAACAATTAATTTCAGAGCTTTCTCAATTAGCAACCATATAAACATAAAGGAAGAATGTCTTGCCATAATGTAATATTAATAGTAGTAGAGGTTTAAAGTAAGTTACTTACCTGAATAATCACAAAATAGTGTTCTTTAATTCCTGCCTGTGTTTCTGGTTGAGTTTAAATCCATCAATGCATTAAATGTTTCATTATAGTTTTTTATGTTCCACCATTTGTTTTTCATTGTAACCAGGTCTTCAACTAATTTACATTAAGTGCTACATTCTGTAATTCAAGTTTAAAAAACCTAAAGTGCACATGTTTCTTCATAACTAGCTTTGTATACATTTTCAGTTTTTCAAATCCGAACTGCTAAATGTAAACCAATCCACACCTAGACTTGAGTTAGAGGCAATTTGTAGGGTTTGCAGGTTTTTATTCTGAGCTGCCATATACAACATATAATGCCAGATGGATAATGGATGGTCAGTTCCCCCTAAGTTCCCCAACATCTGTTTAGTGTTATCTAGACATTTCATGTCTGAAAGGTTGGCAGCAATTATAAAGGAATCAGGACAACTGAAATGGACGTGCTACAAAACAAACAGAGTATGGTCCCATCTTGTTGGTTGATTCAACATCGGGATGTACCATACTCTATCTACAGTAACACTTATATATGACTGAATTAGTATATTAAAATATTCTTTTAATATTGACAAAGGTATGTCTTGCCTCTTTTAAAATGACTCATGCAATTGATGAATCAAAATGTGCCCTACAGTAGGCTAAATAAAGTGGTACTGTGGCAAGTCTATATTCCTGCAAGCGTTCTCAGTGACTTAATGATCAGCTCCAAGTTAATGGGGGATCATCTGTTAATTAGGAAATTATGAACCTACATATTAGGTCTGGTTAATTAAACATTCATTATGGGCTTATCACAATGCTGAATTGAACATTTGGATAAAATGTCAATTGATATACATCTTCATTGTTACAAGTCAATATAATTTATTTCTGCAAATCTACTAAATATTTAATTTAAATAACTGCATCTCACTAAAAATTTATTCTTTCTAACTATTATCAATTGTAATGTCATAAACAGAATCCCAAAATGTGACAATGAAATAAGTTTTATATTAATTTAATTTTAATTGCAGACTTATTTTTATATTATAATTTAATATGAAATAGGCACTACCTATGCCGTAACGGGCAAAGCAATTTGATAGCATGTACACTTTTTACCCATCTCTATTTTAAGGGTCAGAACTAACTATAAATTTGATCAGATCTTAATCTTAAAGTCAGGAAATAGTTATAGATAGATCTTTGCACAAATATGTAAATAAATATATTTGTAAGGCCTAATAAAATAATACCCTTGTTTACTGCAACAATAAGTAGTGGGTAGGAAGGTTAGCTTTTTGTTTTATTTTGTATCTGTAATAAGACTTTAAACTTGAGAACAATAAGATACGGATAGATTTGAGTGCATACTTTATTTGATCTTTTCCTTTACACAGAAAATATGCGCAAGCATTTCTGGTGCAGTTTTTGTGTGAGTCGGTGTATTTCAATTTTCGGGGGCTAACAAACTGAACAGTTTTCGGAAAAAATAGATTTGTTTTATTCTCATAAAAGATGTCGACAGCGTTTTAAAGGAGATGGTCCGGTCACGGTGAACACATGTTTATTTGTAATCCGAGCATTCTCTGACCGAACCACTGTAGATAATCTCAGAGAATCTAGCAACATGTTTATTATTTATTCTAGCATGTCCAACGGAATGTAAGACTTTTTTTTGTAAGTGTATACATAAAATTGAAATATCAAGGTGCTGTTTGTTGGCTTAAATACCCATCAAAATACATAGGATGCTTTTTCTATGTTTAATGAATGAGACTCATAGGGTAGGTAGGTAGTCGAGGCCGTTTAACCCTGTTTCGCAGCGGTCCGTATAAGGCCACTTCCCCACCCAAATTACTTTGAAAATCATGCAGTTTTCCCCATTTTTTAAACTTAATTAACTCTGAAAATGTCATTTCCCAGTCATGGATCTTTCCCACATTCTAGGCCAAAATGCCCCTTTCCAGACCTCAGTTTTTTTTTAACCTATTTAACAGGGGCCGAAATTCGGCCTCTTCCCAATTGCAAAAACCTCTATTTCCCCCCTTTTTTTTCTTCTGGTAATTAAGTGACATACTTTACATAGTTTGTATGTTAAAATAACTCAGTTCTAAAACCTAATCAATATTTTACCTAAAACTACATTTTAATGAAATTTGCCCTTAAAAACACATTTCCCAAAACAACGAAAATCACGCTATTTTTTTCTCAATTTGGACAGTCTAGCGCTTATTTTCCCTAAATTCAGCAGGCCTAGGCCTTTTCCCAATTTCCTTAAAAAAAAGCCCCGGACCTAGTAAAAGGCTCTCGTGGTGTTGAGGAGGGGGAGTAGAAAGTTTTTTTCATCTCTTAAACTGTTATTATTTAAATTCATTTTTTGTTATCTGTTTAGTGTTATTGAGAATATTTAATTAATCTTTGTTACCTGTTATTATCAAATTCTTACTCCAGTCCCCATCCATTCCATACACAATTAATCATTCATCAAAGTACTTTGACCGTTTTCTAGTCAGTGCCTGTTTCATATTAAAACATTATTGTTACATTTTTAACTTGCGATTAAGGTAAACATATGTGTATTCAGCGGCGTAGCCAGCGATACGCACTTGCGCACGTGCGTAACATCGATTTGAAAAGTGAAAAAATAATCTTGGCCAAAAATGGCATAAAAATCGAAGGCTAACTTAACTCCTGACATATGTTTTTTACATTTTTAAAGAAATTATTTTACCCTAGAATTTTAGAAACGCTAACAAGAAATATGCAACAGAGCTGTTAATTTGTTTGTTTATTAAACGAAAACATTGGACAGCAGGTCATATACCACTATTGCATTTCCCATAGGTCTCCATTATAGCCTTTTGGCCTACAACCCCTAATCCTATATCGGAACGGATGATAAAACCTAACTGTTTTTAAAGAACTATCTTAGAGACACTCAAAAATGACCAGCAAATTGGGGATAATCTGATGCTTTCAGCCTCTAATAGTTCACTGAAGGTGACCCCAGAATGGCGGTAAAGAAATTTTACTTTTTGCAAATATACTCTCAGTAAAATTGTATCCATAAAAATGCAAATTTCAGTCAAAATATCCTAAATCAACATGTTTTATGATGGAAACATAATATTTTGATGTTTTATGGGGATTTGTTATGATTTGGGTAATTTAATCCAATCAGAATCTACCTTACAATCTGACTATATGCCCTAATAGACCCTATACTTTTTCAACCAATCAGAAGCCCCCTATACTTGTTTCAACCAATCAGAAGCCCCAAATCAATAGTGGTATCTTACCAGCAAGGTCATTTGATTCGTATTTTCCATAAAAATAGCGGAGAATAAGGCCTGTGACATGTAATAGCCGCACGTCGTAGAGAACGCTAACGCGCTGTGGAAACTTTCTTTACGACGTGTGAAACTTACGACCTATACCGATTCCGACGTGCGAAACGTACGATCTACACCGATCACAGACGCTTCAAAATTGAAGCGCTTCACAGTCCTAGAAATACTTAAAAACATATAGAAAACTCCTGGGTACACGCAATCCTTCATAAAAATGTAAGCATTCTTCAAAATTAATTATTTCTGTTAACAATGGAACGCCGGTAAGTTACTTTTGGCTTTCAACTGTTAATCACGTCTGCGTGACTTCATCGTGAGACAGGAAGCGGGTCAAAAATGCGACCGGAAGTTTCAAAATGGCGTCGTCCGCGTCGTCTGCCATCTTGGAGACAAAATTCAAGTTTGACGCACTACGAAAATGAAAATTAGTAGCGTTAGTTAGTGAGTATTTTAGATATTCATTCCCATGCATACATGTACATACAAGTAACCTATAGTCGGGCTTCGCCCGACCTGCCTTCGGCAGGTCGAGCTTTGCCCGTATAAATATCTACTGTTTAAATATTTTGATTCATATGGATGTGTGGAAGTCAAAGAACAAATACACTGAATGTTGTTTAACGGCTCAGCCATCAACACAGTATATATTATTTAGAGCCGCCCCAGAGAGAGCGGAAGGATACATAGGAATCCGGGAACCTGCCCTACTCTTATTATCGAATAGATTCCTATGATTCTTTAACGTGCTCGGAGGATAAACCGATACACGGGACCGCCCGGTTTACGTCCCCATCATAGAACAAATAATAATTAGCATTACATCTGCTAGTTTCATTTTCCAGTATTATTTTCAACGTAATTTGTTAAAGCGCACACTTGTTTTATCAGGGAGTAAATATACATACTCCCTGGTTTTATCGAGAAAATTCTTAAAGTCCACTTTTTCCATTGATTTCCATCCCCCAAAATGTTTGTTATTTTCCATCATTTATTTTCTCCAACTTTCCATGGCATTTTTCATTTTACCATGGAAATCCATGGCAATGTTTCCTGATGTCAGATAAAGTCCATGGAAAAATGGTACATTGTTCAAATGTTCATAGATCTTTTTTAAGATTTCATGGAAATCTATGAAATTCCATCCAATTCCATTCCAACTTCCATAGAATTCTATGGATTTCCATGGAAACTGCTTCATCTAGAGATATGTTTTGAAAATGACGTAAAACATCAAACAAACAAACAAATACCTTGTCACATAAATACCTTGTCACATAAATGACTAAATCCACAATTAAATATATATTCATTTGTCTTAGTGACTATGTATTATGCGGCTTAGATTTCAGCATGAAGTTAATAAAGCGCTCAAAGTGCTAAAGTAATGCCACATCTGTTTTTATTCACAAGTGCAATGTAACACTAATACTGTTCTTACATGAATATAAGTTTAATGCAACAATAATTCTGTACTCTTACATAAAGAGAAGTCTAATGAAACACTAATTCTGTACTCCGGCTTAAGGTATAAAGTCTAATGCAACACTAATTCTGTACTTTTACACAAAGAGAAGTCTAATGTAACACTAATACTATACTCCAACTTAATGTTTAAGACTAATGAAACACTATCAAAACATCTTTACCATTTTCTAAGTTAATGAAACATCAATAAAACATTTTTCTAAAAAGTAAAGAATTGATGTTTCATTAAATGTGATACTAATAAAACACTCTAACAAAATACGAAAGAGTGTTTTGTTAGTATTTTATTAATGCAGGATTAGTATTTTGTTAAGATTTTTTTTCATATGGGTACCTTACAATCTGACTATATGCCCTAATAGACCATATACTTTTTAACCAATCAGAAGCCCCAAATCAATAGAGGTATCTGACCTAAAAACGGACTATGATGGGACTATTGGTCGGCCATCTTTAACAACAACAAAAAAAGATCCAAAATCTGTGGGATATTGTCAAGCAAAATGTTCATCCAAATGCATATTTTAGACATGACAGTAATTCGATGCTATTGATGTGAAATCTTATTCCAGAATGAATACTTATATATGGCATGAATTGTGCGCTTCCCGTACCAAATGAGAATGTTTGCTGCAAGGAATGTTTGCTGCAAGGTTGCTGCAAACTTGCAGCGAACAATTTTGTTCGCCAGAACAATTATTAATTTTCGCCAGTGGTCGCCACTAGCGGTGATGTTGCCGCAAACACCTTGGTAATCTTTGACGAATTTGCCGCAAACTCTATACATTTGCCAGAAGTTCGCCAGAAACATTGATTTATTTGGAACGTTCACCATAACATCACCACAAACTTACTGGCAGATTTTTTTGTTCGCCACAACATCGCGACAAACTTTAAAATACCATTCCGTTTTGTTTTTTTATTGCACGCCGTAACATCGCCACAAACTTTTCAGTTCAGATTTGCAAATTCTTTATTAGCCACAACATCATGACAACGTTTTCCATTCTGATCTGCTGTATCTCTGTTCGCCAAAACATCATCGCAAAACTTAAACTTTATACAGAATTTTATTATTTCTGTGTTACTTATTATTAAAGTGAAATTTGCATTTTATGTCAAAGTACCACCACAGGCACCCGACACAGAGCTAGGATAGTAAAAGATGGACTTGAGTGGTTAAAATATTAATAATATGAGTAAGGCAGAAATGACAGAACTCGACATCTTTATGAAAATGAGAGTAATACAGAAATGACAGCGCTCAACATCTCTATGAAAATGGAAGTACCTGTACGAAATATTGAGGCGGATTCTACCCGGAAACCAGGCGGAATCCGCCTGGAAAGTAGAGGGAATCAGAATTTGACGGGCGTCACTGAACAGGACTTGAATATTTTTGTAGTTTTGACGCCTCTGTAGAGGCGTCAAAATGATTTTATGCCGCCCGGCATTTTAGATGACGGGCGTCAATTTGGACTTAGAAATTTTACTGAGGCGTCATTTCATACTTTAACATTTTACAGAGGCGTCCTTTCGGACTTAGTCATTTAACCGAGGCGTCATTTCATACTTAGGAATTTTACAGCAATTTTATTTCGAACTTAGCCATTTCATCAAGGTGGCATTGCATGGTACTCAGAATATTCAATGGCGGATCCGGGTTTGGGGTGGGGGTTGTTGTTGTGTTTGGTTGGGGGGGGGGGGGGTCATAACTCCTGCGCTACCAGTGTGATCTGGGGGGGAAAAAGGAATTATTTTACAAAAATAATAATAAAAAAATACACAACCTGTGTAAGTTTGGTTAAAGGGACACACTGCAATCTTGATTTTTCAAAAACTCACGGCGTCCCGTTAGTTTTTCTGCATAAATTGCATATGTTTAATCATTAATATTAATTATAAGAATAATATTAAACAAATTGTTTTTGCATATTATTAACTGTTGATTAAAGTGCACCAACAATATATTTAAACCTATTGTAGAATAAGACGAACAAATGAAAACTCAAAAATTATTTAATTATATGCAAGCAGATTTAAAGTCAAAATGATGCAGGATAAATAGAGATAAGACGAATTTTCAGCGCTTGATAAGTACTTGAAGATTGCCGTGTGTCCCTTTAAGATTGCGCTGTCAAGAGGCCGTAACTCCGTCAAAAATCAGTGAACTGGGAAAAAAACGCAATATGCACAACTAGACATCATACCATTAAAAAAAGATAATAGTAATAAAAAAAAAAGGTGTAAGTTTGGTTAAGATTGCTCAAGAAATGTGGCCTGTATTGTGTTAACAACATGTACAATTGCATTTTTTGCTACTACAGGGGCCATAACTAGACATCCTACCAATGCTTTCTGCTAAGTTTCGTCAAATGTAGTAGTGGATGGCTGTGGTCTAGTGGTAGAGTGTTGCACCCATGATCCAAAAGTTGTGGGTTCGATCCCTGCCATAAGGCCAAAAAAACAACAACTGTGTTTCCGGTGGCCCGACCGACCCTATTTTTAAGGGGGCCGACCCTAAAACTTTTTATGAAAAAAAAATAAAAATAAAAATTTATTCTGAACAATGATTTATCACAATATATCGAGGTAAACTGACATCACAGAGAAACTTTTAGTTGTATAATCAACTTATATGGGGTTTATGAGATAAACACATGTAGAATCTCACAATATCTTGCTCAAAAAAAAAAATGCCTACCAACCTACCCTATTTTTTTTAGATCATGCAATAGGAAACACACCTAATTTTTTTTGGCCTAACCATGTGTTATGTCCCTCACGGTGCAAGACATTTTATCTGCAATTTGCTTAGTACTGGTTCTACCCAGGAAGACAATCAAGAAGTACCTTAGAAGCGAATCGCTTACAACATATATAGAATACAGTAAGTAAATCCAACATGACGTTTAAAAAAAATAATAATAATTAAAATAATAAAAATAAAACCTGTGCGAGTTTGGTTAAGATTGCTCAAAAAGTGTGGCCTCTATCGTGTAAACAAGATGAAAAACTGCATTTTTTGCTAATTCAGAGACTATAACTCTGGTGTTACTGGCCCATTATGGAAATTGTCCGAGATCTTATGGTCATATACAATCTGTGCAAGTTTGGTTAAGATTGTTCAAGTAATGTGGCCTCTGTCTTGTAAACAAGCTTAATTGTGACGACACGATGGGTGACAAAGAGTGGTCACAATAGCTCACCCTTGAGCACTTTGTGCTCTGAGGTGAGCTAAATTTGGCAAAAAATGTTTTTTGCTTGTCGCCACCAATTCGAAAAAATTATGCTACCCACACTCCCCAAACATGAAATCCTGAAACCGCCCCTGATCTTTTCAATTTAGGCTCAGCTATTTAAGTACACTTAAATTCATATACATGTATTATGCAGGGCTGTCTCTACTTTGATTTGACAGTGGGCTACCATTAGTGATCGAGCAAAGCGAGAGAGGTTGTTTTGGTGTCCGCGGGCATTCTCCCCCTCTGATAAGCATAGTCTTATTACATGCAATCTTGTGCAATTTTGTTATTTCATGATGCAATTATTTCATATTTTATACCGATTTAAAAAAAATGTTTACAGCCGGCTCCAAATTCAAAACAGACGGCTATATTCGCCGGCTATTAGAGACAGCCCTGATTAAGTGCAACACAAAGAATTCATTTTACCATTTATCTATATTTTTTGTCAGATGTAATTGCCATCCTCAGCATGTTTAAAGCTATATATTAATGGTGTCATTTTAGTGAAGAAGGCAGGCAAACCAATCACTTTTTCGTGGGTAGAACCAGTACTATATAATTACGTATCTGTAAATGGATCCACACTTCCTAACTTACAAGTTGATTTTCCAGTGGGATTCAAACCTGTTGCAATTTAACTGCAAACACGTGTAACAACATTTGAGCTAAAAATTGCACTTTCAACAACAAGTTAATTTTTAGTTATTCAGAACTCTTTTATTTGTAAATAAAGGCTACTGCATGGCCCATAATACACAGTTTTATAATGTTAAATATTTTATACATTACATTCTAAAGAGTTGTGCATTTCTTTGAACATGTAAATTGTAATATATAAACAACTAAAAAAAAGGAACACAATTAGGATAACATTATTTCAACTGGGCTATATATTAAAATATTGTATAATTGCAAAACTATTATTTTTATGTACTTTCATTTTTAACAAATGGTATTAAATATACACATCAGGGCTCGAAATTAGCACTAGTCCTGTAGCCCGAGGCTAGCAACAATGCTGCCGGGCTAGCAAAGTCTGGGTCTGGGTAGTCCCGATGGGCTAGTAACAAAAATTATTCGATAGATTATGTAGTGACCGCACTGTCTAACCTAAAAGGTATTTTAAAAACCTGATATTTCCAAAGTTTCAATAAATCTAAAACTCGTATAAAGAAACCGAAACTTGAATTAAAATAGTATTTTCTGTTGAATATTATATTGGGCTAGGTTAATTTCTAGCCCTGTACACTGCAAGTTGTTTAACTTATATTATGAAGTGTCAGTTGAACTCAGGAGTCTGTAAAAAGTTATTTAAACTAGCACCAAGGCCACGAGAAACCAATTATCTAAGTATTGAGACTGAATTGAATTGAATGTTGTTTAGCGGCTCATCAACACTGTATAGGTTATTTAGAGCCGCACCAGAGAGAGGGGAAGGATACATAGGAATCCGGGAACCATACCCTACTCTTATTATCGAATAGATTTCTATGGTTCTGTAACATGCTCGGAAGACAGGCCGATACACGGGACCGCCCGGTTTACGTCCCCATCCGACCGACTCGGCTTAGAGAAAGTGTCTTGCCCAAGAACACACTGCCGAAGCCCGGGGCTAGTAAACTGTGGAATAGGGCTAGTTTTTTCATTTGTGTAGTCAGTGCTAAAGGAAAATGTACGGGTTTTCAATGAGTATATTATACGAATTCTTCGGGCTAGTGACACAAACATTTTAATTCAAAGACTGTAATACAATAGTTAACTGTGTTTGTGGAAGTGTTCCTTTAAGTATTACCGCCATCATTCATTAAATTGTTGAAAAGTATTTTAATCACTTAATTTAGTAAGACTAAAGTAAGTGTTCATTATGTGATATTTTAATGAATCATTTTTTTACATTTCACACGCAGATGTACATATGTATTGTAACAAGTTAATCAGATTCAAGTTTGTTTGGAAATCTGCACACATATGAGTCGGGAGATTCGCTGCAGGATATAAACATGCAACTTTCTATTATGCCATTTATTGGAACTACTCTGAGATTGTTGGTTTTCTTCACTACAAGAATACGGCCATTTGTAAAGTGAGGGCATTCTAAGTCTTCCAGCATTGCATAGGCGCTTTGATCCTCCTCGTTTTCATTTAACCCCATTAGAAAAAAACGAACTCGACCAAATCGAAAAGAATCACTTGCTTCAGTTTTAAAACAAACTGTAGAATTATCTCTTTTGAACATTCTTGAGTATTCCAAACCATATACAATAAAACCATTCAGTTCAAGTCTTTTAAAACTACAGTAAGTTGTTAGTACTGGAGCATATTTTAAATAATCATTAAGTGCAAATTGTTCAGCCACTGTCAATGTTTTTTGCTTTATCGCACCCAAAACATATGTTTCATCTGTGATTTTCTGTCCACGCTTAAGAATATTTGGAAATTCAATAGAATTGTAAAGTTTTTCAATCTCAGACCCATTTGCTACATTCTTTGCCTTTAACTCTGGCATCTTTTGAAGAAATGATACACCGGTTACAATCTGGTTGTCAATATTTTGTGTTCCTCTAATCATTTTCATCAAGATTCCATTTTTGTCTTCGAAAAAAAAGCAACTATGAGTGTAAAGTGGTCCTAAACACCGAACACTATCTGCAAGATGTACTAACTGATGAATATTTAGGGTCATATAGCATTTGTCATATAGTGCAGCAAAGTGTCTACAGAAGTTAAACAACATTTGTTCTGCAGTTTCAATGTCTTTTTCAGAAGAACCCCACCTTAAAAGAATATGTAAAGCTTCTACCAGTAACAGATAATGGGCAAACCTTTGTCTACTGATGATACCATTTAAAACTGTTGCGCCAAAAAATAATAAAAAAGACCTGTATTCTGAGGCTTTCCAATATTTTATATCATGCTCTATTGACCGAGGGAGACGTGTTATATCTAAAGTTGGTTGAATTTGTAAGAGGCGCTTGTCAGCATCAATAACATTATTATGATAGTTGTATGTTTTTCCCTTGTGTGAAGCTGAGAACCACAATGTAAGCAATAACTTTTGAATTCCAAGCAATATACCATGCATATAGTCTATTGCTATCCCATCAACAATATTAAATTTTGGGAACAAAGTCAACCAGGAAGGTCCCTTAACACCATCAGCTGTAAACAATTTCTCTCCTGATTCCTGCTTATTTAACGCTTTCAGAGCATCTGCAACGACACTGGTATGTGTTCGTTTTGGTCCATTGGGTGAATTCTCCTTGAATGGAAAAACATGACAGTGACCTTTTCCAACTTTGGCAGTTTCTCCTGGCTGCTTACATTTCCAGCATGAAAACGCGCCATTAAACTGGATTCCATTACAGAGTAAGCACCTGGCAGGCAAGTCGGCTGTAGCACACAGAAGATAAGCTCTACATGTAAAAGTCCCATTTTCTGGTGAAGTAACTTCGATACCGCTATCCAAACGTTGGAATGTCTGAATAAAAGGTTGTAAATAAGTTCCCATTGATGGTTTTTGGTTTCCAAACCATAATCCAGCTAGAATCATGTTTTCTTTTTGCATCCGAAGTCGGTATGGTAACTCATTAATCACTAGAAATATTGGCCATACAGACATCTTGCTACTCTTGAAAACAGCTGCACCATCTGTGTTCAATGTAAATGAAATGTTTTCACTCGAACTAAGTGGACCTGAATTTTCACAGTATGATCTGTAGAGGTATCCATCATATATATCTTCATAAGATTTCTCTTTTTTTGAGGTTTTAAACCTTTCTTGCAGTTTAGTAAAAAATCCTGTCTGTGAAAAGAAACATTTTAACTGAGACTCAACTGGAATCTCTAGAAAGTATTCCTTATTTTCATCAAGCTTCTTTCCACATTTTGCATATGGACATTGCTTTAGTGCTTCATCTTTAATGTAGCCTAAACAATGACAACAGTAATAATGTTTAACCAATGGGTTTTTAAGGTTCAGGAAGAATTTCTTGAATGCGCTTAAACTTGTACAGAGGTTATTATTGTTTGGAATGACAAGAGCAAAAATGTTCAACAGCTGTTGAATAGCATCACCAGTTAAATTATGCTTTGTGCAAAATACAGCTAGTAACAGCATCAACGCTCCAACGGTTACTGTTGCACCAGGATATAGAGGTTCTGCATCGGGATCATTCTTGATGTCATTAAACACTAAAATGTCATCTTCTAAATCTTGAATTTCAACATCCGAGTCATCACCGAATAAAGTTTCGAACTGCACTTCCTCAGGACATTCGAACAGCGACTGATACACTTCATCAAGTTCTGGATCGATAGAATTTGAGTTTGCTGCCGCAAGTTGTTCCGCATCAAATAGTGGTATTGTATTGGGTTCACAGTTCTGGTATGGTATTTCACAGCGATAAACCTGAAATTTCATAATAACAACAATTAAACAAATTGCTACTATTCTATTAATAGAGTATGATTTAAAAACAAAAACAGGTGTCATTTGTTTGTGATGTTTAACGTAATTTTCAGCATATTTTAGTCTTTTTAGGACGGTCTATTTTTAGTGGTGGAGGCAGAACTCCTACATGTACTTATTCCTGAGTGGTACCAATATACCTCCCGCCATTCTTATATGATCTGACACTTGACCCCCCAGGGCACGGTCATTTTTAACTCCGGGACTTCATTTCAACAAACTTGATAGTCTAGGCATTGGCGATCATTTTAAAAGAAAAACTTGAAATCTGTCCAGCGGTTATTCAGAAGAAGTTGTTTTTTTAAGGACCATGTATGGTAATGGCGGGCGGGCGTCAACATTTTTTTAAAATATCCCAACTTTAATAGCACCTTCTTCTCATCAAACACTTCACCATTTCCTGAAAACCTACTTTCTCCAAATTATATGTTATATGTTATGTTTTTCACTAAAATTAATGTAACTTTTTTTTGTTTAAACTTATAATTTCTCAGCATTGCCGTGTCCAATTATTACAAACTTGGGGCAATATCCTCTAATATACTTAAAGCGTCTCCGTGGCCGAATGGTTAACGACGTTGCGTTGTAAACCTTCGCCTCTCACCGCTGCGGGTTCGAATCCCATTCTTACGGATGGCGGGAGATCTATACAGTACCGGTTCTACCCAGGAAAAGCTAGTGGTCTGCCTCCACCACACAAAATCGACCGTCATAAATACCCTTACATGTGTTGAAAATGACGTACATGTAAAACACCATACAAACAAAACAAACTCACATGATATCAAACATTACACCTGAAAACCCGGGTTTAAAGTTACCTCTTGTTATTTTAGTAACACAATTTAGCCCCAAAGCCTGATGTACAGTCCCTTTAAAGTATCACAAGCGCCAAATTTCGCTATAAAACCGTTCTTCCAAACTCTACCCATGTGTTGAGGTCACAAAATGATGCATATATGCTAATTAAGACTGTATATGTATCCACGGGTTCATAAAATACCTGCACATGAAATGAATTTAGAGTTGGTAACTTTTTATTCGAAGCTTTAAACAATAACAAAAATGTTTTTGGCTGGCAGGTTTTCATGTTTATATTGTATTTCTAGAGTTAGGATTGCAATTATATGTTAGTTTTATATATAACTTATCGTTCGTCGAATTTGAAGTGGTTTGCATATGTTGTAAAACTAGCGTGCTGTTGGCGGCAGGGCTTTTTTACCTTATATAACAGAGGCCTGTAAAGGGCCTCTTCCCAACAGAAAATTGGACTGTTTTTTCCCAACTGTGGCAGAAATATTTCCCAATCGGAAAACAGCAGTCTCTCAGAATTTGAGAAAAAGCATGAATACTGCAGTGTGTTTTTGTCTGCTAAGTAAATTCCGACTTGGAAAAGTTAATAATTATGGTAAATAATGGATGACAATATAAATAAAGTACCCTTGTATTTTTCACAAAATGAGAAATAAGCGCGTTATTTTTTCCCAAAATGGACAGGCCTGGGCCTCTTCCCAATTTTGTGGAAAAAAGCCCTGGGCGGGTGAGTGACTAATAGGAGGTCATGTAATAATGTATATTATTTGCTCGAGTTCAGTCATAGTCATACGTATCGCCAAATTGTGACACCTACATGTATTGGCTTAATCCGAGCCTTCTCTGACCTTACCAGCCCTTTTTACGATTTTTGATATTTCATCTGAATACGCAAGGCCGCAAAAAAAATAATTAAAAAAGGCTTTTAGGGTCAGAGAAGGCTCTGATTAGTATTCAGGCTATAATCTTCAATATTCTCACAAAAACAAAAGTCGTGATCAAATTATCGTCCAACTTCAAATCAATCATAGGTAGGGTACCAGTGCATTTGGCAGAAATTCAAGAACTGGGTGTGCAAATATGCAAACGGTGTGTGCAAAATAATTTGCTATTTAACACACGTTACGCAGTTTGCGACAAGTGGGTGTCCCTTGGGTAATTTATTTTCACAGATAAAGGTGAAAAATGCACACTTTCTTCTATAAATGTATACAAACATAACAACAATATTGAGAAAATAAGAGTTTTAAAGTGTTGTTTAGAAAAAAAACACTTTTTTTTACCCCACCCACTCCTCCAAAAAAAACGGCCTTACAAAAGATGGCTGCACGGTTCGCTGGCTAATACACTGTAGGGTACTGTTTTATAACATGCTGTTTCTACATTAAAAACAATTATAAAACGCTAGTTACGGCCTTTAATTTTTTATATTGTTTTTTGTTATTGTAAACCGAAAGTTTCGAAACCAGAGTCTGAGACTGAATTATCCTTCATTGACAGTCACCTGAACAAAATCCGACACGGAGTCCCAGAAATTAGTTGCTGCATCCGCTTTATTATAATCGTCTTTTACGGATGCCTAACAATTTAAATAAACAGTCAACTTCTCTCAAGACGCTAAACAAAACAAGCTACCGGTGTATCAATGACATGTGCTTACGTGAAAACATCCGGGTTGTCCCCATGTACCAAAACATCATCGGATAAATAGTCCGTATCCAAAAAAGAAGGAAAGAAAACTTACTTCTCTATGATCATTTTCTGCTTCCTCGAAAGGGCTAGTTGGAGGCGAATTCTCTATGATGCTACTGTCTAGTGTGTCTATGCACGGTTCATGTAAACTAGCGTCCCCCACAAAAGAGTTGTCCAAACAAACGTCATTTGTATCCTGATGCACTAAGGTTTGTAAAGTTGGTTGCAAAATTTCAAGTTCAACTACTACAACATCTTCAAGTTCAATCATTTCTTCATTTTCATATTTCCTTTTTTTATAAGGTCCTTTCCGTTTTCTAGTGCTTTGACTGGCCATTATGACGTTGACGATTCTCTTGTTTACACAGTGATACACGGTTCGGGAAAACTGCCGATTGCAGCAGCATGTCCTAGTTTTTTAGTTTGCAAAATGACCGTGCTTCTTTCAAAGGTTCCCGGAGGATAACGTATGCTAAAAATAGCGCTTGCTTAATTGTGTCTGGCAGTAATTAACAAGCTGCATCCCTTTTCGAACCCTCACACAGCGGGTGACTCACCACGCTAAGGTATTTTCAGCCGGGACCTCAGGTTGTCACATCTCTAAGTATTCCCAGGACAGTTAAATTGTGTGCTCGGTGCGATATTTTCAAGTATATTCTAAAGTTTATTAAGATGTTTGCTTGCATTTTTTTCGTCGAAGATTCTTCTTTAAGTGTTGTCAGCAGATATGACAAAGATTTAAGAATCACGGGAGAATTTAATTTGGGGGAGAATGTTCAGATGGCATGGACAATCAAAACAGGCAAGCCGAAGAAAATATATAATGGCTCAATCATCAGAATCAATGGTAAGTTCTTTTTAAATATTTATTATTTCTTTTGAAAATATTTATTTTGTTCGTACGGTATGGAGTTTTATGTCGCTACTGTATAACAAGGGCTTGCAGTATAAATGCTGGTAATGGTATTGACCACACCCTACTAAATATTCTCACATTGAGTTTCAGGTTAAAAACATAAAAAAAGTTTTGAGAACGCACGATCAAGATGTACCTTACAATCGAATCGCTTACAAAGGTAATGGTATCGAATGCAGTAAAAAATATAATTATTGATTTGAAAAGTACCGGAAACTATCGAGCTGTACTCGGAAGAGTCCGTTTCTTTCCACTGCGCAGACTCGATAAAAAAATAGCAGTCCAGTATATTTCGGCGTATATTTCGGGTGCTTTTTCTTATATATGGACGTTTACAGATGCACCCAGTCCCAAGAGGCAGGACGGCGTATATCAAAAATCGTCTCGCCGTTCGTAGACGTGTATGTTATGCACTAAGTACGGACATTGATAATCATCTAAATTATGTAAAATTTCACCGTAACTGGCACTTGTCGTGACTTCGGAGCCGCACATAATACCCACACACATTTTATAGGTCACGTGAGGCACACATATTATAATAGAAATAACTATAAAAAAATATACGATACCCATTATTATCTAGATTTTCCACTTGAACCGAAAATATAATGATAAAAAATTACCCCCAATAAATTATTTCGTCCACCTAAGTGATCCGGGTTTCGGTTTAACTTTCATTTTGGAAAAACAATATTGCGTAAGCTGTTTAAGTTTGTTCCGCGGGAGTCAATGATAAAGTGTATTTCATCTTGCTGCTTACTTTTCATCTCAGATTTATATTTCAAGCCAACAACATATTTTGCATTTGCTATCACAGACACCCTACAGGAGAGAGAGAAGAGGGATAGAGAGAAGAAATTGTGTTGCCTATAATATGTATATGTATAAAAAACTAATTTCACACTTTTTTTTTCGGATTTTTTTTTTTACTTAAATAAAAGAATATTGATATGAAAGTGTTGTAAGATATTTATTTAACATTCAGCTTTATGATAATATGAAAAATTATAGTTTATGTACAAAACATTTTTCGTAAAAGTATAGCTGTATATCGTGCGTATAAGCGAAGCAGGTCAATGCACTCCGTAACTCAGGCGCGTGAGTGTCGTAAATATTTTCTTTTTTTGTGCAGTCTGTAACATCCTTCTTGTCTGGGATTTTTTGTAATTGTTGATTGATTACCAAGCATATTTTGGTAAACCAGTCAGAACTTGCAGAAACGAAGTAAAATGTATACCTGATCCATCGCTGAATGACATTTACGCACAAACCATTAAAGGGACACTGTCCGTAAGTAAGCAGATATGGAGCATAACCAAATAACTGTCTGACTTTTATTCAGTGAAATATATACATGAAAACATGAGCATAGACACTAAGAAGTCTGTAGTAATACATTCGTGAGTTTGAAAAAAAAAAGCTTAAATTATTATTTGTAAATAAAGTGGGACCCACCGTATTTACCTTTTCTGCGATCACGTGACTTCCATTAGCGCATTAGGTTTTGACCATAGTATTTAGTGCGTAATATGTATTGCCCGCTTAGCTCAGTTGGGAGCTAGGTCGACCACTTTACGTTCACTATTATTACCGCGAGTGTAATTTTAGTTTGGGCTGCGAGTTCAAACGCCCGAAATGGTTTCTCTTTTTTTTTGTACCGCGACTGAATTCCATCAAACAATCCTGCTTTAATTAGTAAATATTCAGTAATGTTTGGTGTGTAATGTTTGCGAACATAATTAGTGTGTGTTTAATAAGCTAAAAGTTACGGACAGTGTCCCTTTAAAGAAGTAAAAAAAAATTGAAAAAAACAACAGTGTGAAATTAGTTTCCAGCCTTGTATTTATATAGAGGGCTGGCGTGGCGCAGTCGGTAGCGCAGTGGATTTGTAACCGGAGGCCTCGGGTTCAATCCTCTGTGGTGCCATTGAGGTCCGTCGGTGTGTTCTTGGGCAAGACACTTTCCCTTAGCCTCGTCCGTCGGATGGGGATGTAAACCGGGCGGTCCCGTGTATCGGTCTATCCTCCGAGCACGTTAAAGACCCATAGGAATCTATTCGATAATAAGAGTAGGGCAGGTTCCCAGATTCCTAAGTTATCCTTCCCCTTTCTCTGGGGCGGCTCTTAGTCTATAATAAATAACCTATACTGTGTTGATGAGCCGTTAAACAACATTCAATTGTATTTATATAAACATATTACTACAACACAATTTCTTCTTCTCTCTATCCCTCTTCTTTCTCTCCTATAGGGGGCGCCTGTGTTTGCTATATGTTTTTTGAACATCGGAATTTAGGGGGCATCAGAGCAACTAAACATTAAAAAATAAATATTACGTTAAACAATATTGAAGATTAAATGTGAAAAAAATGCTGTATTGACGTCTAAAAATTTGGACTACAATGTAACTTCTGTCAGTTTATTTGTTGCACAAAAAAAATTGTTACAATTGCATCTCATACTTAGTTGAAGTTGTAATTATGAGTGAATTCAATTAAAAAGTTTCCCAAATTATATAATTGCAATGAAGTATGTCTCAATCAGGGCTCCGGAAAATGCTGTTTTTACTGGTTGAACTGTACCAAAATGTTGGGACACCGGAAAGATAATTATCGAAAACCAGAAGAAAAAATCAAATATAAATGTTTATAAGTGCATTAATTAATTTAAGTGCATATAAAAATGTACTGGTAATTTACAGTAATAAGCACATTTCCGCAAAATATACGCTGAAGCGATAATCTTGTGCAACTAATGAAACATCGGGTCATTCTCTGACAGGCGATATTGATCGGGAACTACATGTAGGTAAAAGACCATCACAGTGACCATCATATGCTTTAGTCATGTGGAATTAGCCGCTACTACTTGTTACAGTAAAAGACCATGTGACCATTATGCGTGACATGTTGAATTAGCCGCTTTGGTGTTGCAAGCTAATTGGGTAATTAGACGGATCGACCCGCTATTTGAAGTCAGTCTACTTGCATAACTATTTCAAACATTCATATTGAAGAAGGTTTTATTGTGTTTGGTTATTATTTTTTGTTTGCTTATGAAATTAAGAACTACCGAAAGATAGGCCGGCTCGATTATTTAAGCTGCACAGCACGGAAATTGTCCACTCACCATGACGAGTGCTCATTAATGCAGGACAAGTAGAAATTCAGATAAATTCTTTAACAATTTATCAATTTGACCATTTAAATATTATGCAGGACGAGTAACTCAAAAATAGATTTTCCTGCCCTCAGAGAGTCGGTACACTATGCCGGTATTAAAATTGAAATTATTTCAAAACACGCCTTTTAATTGAAGGAGTATTTTTTACTTTGAGTTTGTGTAATTGTATGATTGTTTGTATTAATTGTCTGTTTGAGAAATAAAGGTGAAGATTTTTTGTGAGTTTTAAATCATAGAAAAACAATCACAATGTTAACAAAAATCAATTTCTGGCGTAAACGAATATTTTATTTATGGTCAGTTCAAATGTACCCATATTGTTCTATTAAATGTCTAATCATAAAGACATACACTTGAAAACTGTTGTTTTTATTATTTATTTTTTTTACATTAATTTATGCGTTTACAACATCGTATTTTGATGTCATTACCTGGTATCTCTACCCCTTGTGTGGAGGGGACTTCTGTCAAAAGGGGACAAGTGATCATGACCCAAGGTGGCGCGCTTCATCTGGGGTTCGAACTGATTGGCATTTTGAAATTTCCGGAGCCCTGATCTCAATAGTAATACTAGTATTGCAAGGTTGGTTAAATGCAACATTAAACCACAGACATTATGAGTCAGAGTCAGATTTGTTCACGACATATCAATTCACTTATGATTTTCTTTACAGAGAATAAAGAGTATCTCGCAAGATTTGCTGCGCATGCAGACAAGGAAATAAAGGGTGTGAAGTGTCAATCTGTTGAAGAGAACATCAACATATTATTGAAGTTAAGTTTCTCGGATGTGTCTGGACTGGGATTAGGGGAAAAAAGGCCAAGGGTGTTAACAAATAGGTTGAAAGAGAGCCAGGAGCAAGACAGTGAAATAAGTCCCAAAAAAAAGAAAAAGACTGTTGAGAAGCCTGTTGAAGTAGAGAACCCGGTCGAGGCAGAAGACAAAGTTATTCAAAAGAAGACAAGTGATTCAGACAAAAACCTGGAGTCGGCTGTAACTGTAAATAAAAAAAAAGCAAATGTTCACAAATTAAAAAAAAAAAGTCCTGAAAAGAAAACACCGGCAGCACTTAAAACATCTAAAAAAAACAGCGAGGCTGGAACTGCGGTTGACACTGGTAGACTTATTTCCAATTTATTGGATCAATTTCCTTCATCATCTTGTACTGTTTCTCAGTCTGAAGCAGTACCGCTAACCAAGACATGGAATGTTTGCCAGGCAGCATTGAACATTAACAAAGCGATTGGTGAAAGTGTCGATGATGACAGTGCCTGCCAAAAAACTACTGACAATAAAGGTGACTCCAATGAGGTTCGGGTAAAAACTGCCAGCAATGATGCAAGTGCTTCTCAAATACCAGGTGGGTCTTGTAGTTAACTACTTTTTTTATGGAATGTATCATGTTAAGGCTTTATAAAGTCTGTTTGTACTTTTTTTACACTGAATATTATACTCCTCTCACCTAAATTAATGCCTATTTAAAAATGCTATCTTAACCAAACTTTGTAGGCTTGATAATTACAACATAAAGTTCTGCATGAGTTGGCAAGAAGAGTATTTGGAAACACTGTACAGCTCGCGCGAAACCCACTTCAATACTCGATTCGCTGAGTTTGGTCGTATCGAGTGCCGCGCTATCCATCTAACACAGAGTGTTTGGACTCGGCAAATCCACGCAACGAAAGTACGCTATAGTAGGGTCACTCGCACTTGGAATTACACTCCAGGTAAAATCCAATTATCCACGAGTGCACACCTGTTGTGATTTATTATTGGGCGAAAATCTGAATTTTCCGACAACTTTTCAACTTGTCCGACAGCACCCTTGAAAAAGCCAATTAAGCCAGAAAAACAATGAGACACTGAGTGCATCTTTTCTGCGCAAGACTGATATTAATACAATATAAATTTCGAAACAAATACGTATTTCAAACTTTTAATGCAAGACTGATAAATACAAAAAAAGTCACAATTCTTCAGCCGACATAAATACCCATACTCCTTGGCCATGTTACATAATGTACCTTTTAACAAGGAGACACTAATTTAAACAACGGGTTTATGATTCGGAATTCTGTACAATTTTTTCTGATTATTTCGAAGATCCATCGATGTATTAATATTAAATAGCAGAATAGTAAACTTTGTTACATTTAATAACGATTAATTAAAAATATAATCATAATTTCCAGTATAATTAGAATTACTAATTGAATTTTATGTTCAGTCGCCGCGAAGCCGGTAATAGGAACCGCCATATAACTATCGTGACTGACATAATCCGGGCATTCAAAATTTTCCACATCCGCTTTTCCATTAAACAAAAATAAAATTGTCTTCTGCTTTGATTTTTTTTCAAATTATTGAATAATTATGCATTAAAATGACTGCAGTTAGAAAAAGTTGCACCTTTTACCTGTGCAGTTTCGACTCGGCGAACTCCGAGTTTGTCTACGCAAAGTATCATGGCGTTTTATAATTACTCGATTTGTAAATTCCTCACTCAGCGTGAAAGAGTAAAGTGTGGGTTTCGCGTGAGCTGTTAACTTACACTTATATAAATTGTATAAGAGTTTACTGCTAAGCCCCCTTTTCACTGATCTATTCTAATACAATATGAAATGTCTCCACGGTCAAAGGGTTAACAACGCTGTGTTGGAAACCTAAAAATATCGCGTCTCATTGATGTTGGTTAAGTAAATCCCACTGGGAGCATGACTAATGTGAGAAAGTGTTGATTTTTACGGACAGTGGGGGTATACAGTACTGGTTCTTTCCAGGAATAAGTGGTGGGTCAGTACCTCCGCCAAAAACATACAGATGGTGCCACGCTGAACTTGCATTTTCCGCTTAGCCCCGCGGAAAAACTGGTTAGCGGACCCGCGATGATAGCGTATTAAAAGTCCGCCCTTTTAAGCGACTTTGTTTTTCGTCCATCGCGGACATACTAGTCATGGTCGGTGAATTGTGTCATCACGGAATCTCGGCAAGTAATAAGGTCTAAACCCACGAATCACCGCGTTTTTTTGCCAGGTTACCTTTAAATGTCTTCTGTAGTTTTAATAATACATTGTAATCCAGAAAATGTTTTTGCATGTGAATTACATTATCTTACGATCTGTGTTTAGTATATATTTGCAAATCATTGTTCAAAATTATTGAGATAATTAATGCAAGGCCTTAGATGTCCGTTTGCTGATCTAGCATAATTAAAACCTATCAGGAGAGTTTCAGGGTCATTGACCTCTTGTTTAAAATGAACTAAGTTTATTATGTGTGCAAATTGTTGATCAGTGCCGAGTTTTCAGTCATTTAGAAAATCATTGCGATCCCGTGATGGATTAGTCTTCGGTCATAACTACCGCAAAGGCAACTTTTTGTTGGACATTTGTGATTGCCGCGGATCGCCATATAACTCCGGTAATTCGGGGGGGGGGGGGGGGGGGGGGGGGGGTATTTACGTCCGCGGCAGTATCCCAGAAAGTGCAAGTTCCGCGTGGGACCGTCTGTAGCCTAAAATGTGCTGAAAATGACCTGAATGTGTATGACTTATCTAGTTGATGAAGCAGGAAATTGTTGTATTTTATTTTTGTTATTTTTTGTATTATCAGTGCCATCAGCTAGCGTTTTGGCTGCTCTCAAGGCATTTATAAGACCAGATGTGCAGTCATTCTTGAGAACTGTTGTTGACCATTTTGAGGGACAGCGTGACCATCAAGAAGAGACGAATTGTTTTCAGGTAAAATATTTAAGATTTTGAAAGAGTTACGAAGAGTAAGGCAAGGCAGTCACAGTAAATGTTAGCTTCGACTCATCTTGTTGTTTTGACCTTTATACCCCATGTTTGCTGTTGAACGTAAACAGTCAGTTCAAGTCGGTATGTACCAGTTTCAGGGCTTTTTAAGGGAGGCTGTAAGTATTAAAATCGCATTGTCCATGCGTCCAAAATTGTGTCTGAGCAATTACTCGGAAACTTAGTACTGACGTGAATTTCGTCAAAATTCACTCAAATGTTAATCGCAGTGAGGAGGTCTGTCGCGCACAAGAAACAGGTCCATACCTCAAAAGGTCAAGGTCATGTAGTATATTCTTTAAAAATTCAATCAGTTATATAAATATATAATCTTTATACTTAATAAATATTTCAGAAGAATCATCCATAGCTAATTGTTTTGTTTCCAGCTTGCAGGCAACAAGTTATTCAGAAGTGTGTGTAAAATTAAAAGTATTTTAATTCCAAATTTAAGGATTCAAGTTACAGTTATTGGGAAGATGATAGTAGTTTCTTGGACCAATTACATGATGATCAACCGGAGACCAGCTACTGCAACCTATCAAATATGGTAAACTAATGTTTCTTCTGCTTACCACTCCCCCACCCCTACACACACACACAGAGATGCAAGTCATATAAGTAATATAACTATGAAACCTGGAACATCTTTTGTCATAGTTACAAAATTCTCATGTAAGCTAATAAATGTTAAACCACAAGACAAATTGGAATGAATACTTCAGACATTTGTATTTGGTGTAAATATATCAAGACTGTGATATAACTCTATATAAACATATTTAGACACAGTTTTAATGCATCTTTTCTAAATTATGCAAATTGTGTTGAAAATCTGATTATTGACTGATAGACAGATGGAAGGAAACTTCACATACATGTATTTAAGTCAAAAACACATAGTGAAGAGCATTCATATTGAAATGTTTACATAGATTTGCATGATATTTTAACAGAATGAAGCCTCTTTTTTCAACTTAGTTGCCCAATAGACAAGAGACCTCAAAATTCTTGTTTATAAGTGATCTTTACAAATTACTCAACATAATCAAATTACTTTTGTTGGTCTGCTGTCAAATCAGGTGTGTGACTAATAGGCCCACTTAAATTTTCAGGGTCCCATTAACAAAGTGAAGGAAACCCCTCAACAACCAGTTTTGAGAAGATCTCCAAGAAAAGTGCCTGTCAAGGTTTGTTTCATTTATCTTTGTAAGTTATAATCCTGGCCTTTGATTTTGAAGGGTAAAGATTAAGTGTTCCCAGATTCCAACATTTCCTTTCCTTCTCTCTGGGGTGCTTTTAAATATTCTTAAACACTAGAAATGGACCCGTGCAAGAAATATGTATAAATTATCATTTGTATTTATATAAACTATATCTATCCATAGCATACATACACCTAAATTTAAATAATATTATTTCAATTATCATATTTGGTCCCTTTTATTTTATTTTACATACTATATAAAGCTCTATTAGTTAAACTATTTCTTACTACTTTAGGTATTCTCCGCGCCACGCACCTACTATTTACATTATGGTTCAGAATGTACAGTATGGCTTTTACCCCCAATTTACAAAATACGTTCAAACAAAATTAAATTAAAAACAATTTCAAGACGAACTTGAAATCCTTAAAGGGACGTTTTAAACGGGACGACTGCATTGACATTCTGACGTACTGAGTCCTGGCAGCTAAGACAGCATGTTTTTGAGAAGTCGTGGCTCAAAATGTTGTCCGTTATGTTTCAGACTGTATGTTACAGCTTTTACCCCCAGCCTACAAAATGTGTTTTAAATCAAAATTAGTAAAAAATAAAAAACAATTTCAAGAATACAACATCCTTTTTTTTAAAAATAGTGGCTTTAAATTTTGTTTCAGAATATTACGGTACGGCTTTTACCCCAACCTATAAAATATGTTTAAACAAAATTAAGTAAAAATAAAAAACTATTTCAAGGAAACAGCAGCCTGTTTTTGAGAAATCATGGCTTAAATTTTATCTTTTTAGTATTATAGATGTGATGACAAGCCACAATTAAACAAACAACCAATTCCATAAACAACAACCACTTCTATATGGTGTAATTTTGATGTTTACATTTTTAATATTATCACAGTGCTTCTCAATTATGTTATAAACAAATATTATTATAATATGACAAAATGACTATCAATTTGGTTTACATCAAAGTTAATATTTACTTTCTGTACTTCATGTGTTGTGATTTGCAATAATGCAAAATATGAAGTACTTGGCTTAAAGAGAGATTATAATTGTTGACTAATTTGGCAATATTTACTGATTAAATGTTACTTTTTTTTTAGAGTCTCACGAACAGGACAAACTCTTGGGATGTCATTCATAGCCCGGCCCCCACAAACTTGCAAAACTCGGCTGTCACGCAGAGCCCACCCCAAGCAAATATTAACTCAACATTCACCCAGAGTCAACCCTTCGCATATGTTAACTCGGCAAACATGGCAAGTTTACTGTTATTGTTATTCTTCAATTACTATTATTTAATGTATCATATCTTTTAAATGTGTATTTACTTTGTTACAGATTTAATTTAGTACAGTGGGATTCAATGCGAGCCATAATCCATATTTAAGCTTTAGTAATTTATAATACCCTAGAGATTTGACCTGGTCAAAAGTAAATCAGTTTTAATTTACACCTAACCTAACAAAAACAGGTGTAATAATGTCAGTGGCAAAATTTTATAAAAAACTCTAAAATACAATGGAGCACATGGTCAATGTTTATGAGCAGTTGACCCTGAATGGACAACAGATTGCGGAGCTTGAAAGTGAATGTCGAAACTATAATGCATTCAAGGTTTACTGCTATTTTTTTGGAACTGTTCGCTCAGTAGTATTAACTTCCAAATTTGTATGGCAATTAATTGTGTGTATTATATAATTCTATGATTATTTTTCAGGGACAAAATAACAGATCAAACAATTCTGACCAAACATCTGTTGTAGTCTCTCAGAGCCCGCGTCCTGCCATGGTAAGTGTTGTATGGAATAAAGCATTATCAGACTTTTTTTTCACAATATTGATTGATATTCAACAGTAAGTGAAAATAGGGATTATAATAAATAATAGTAGAAGTAACTGTTATTGATTTTGACACCTTAGTGTACTTCCAAATTATTAGCAATTATTGTGTGATAATTCATTCCATGATTATGACTTCAGGAGAACAATATTCTTAAATGCTTAGAATCGTGCTGTCATGTCAATCAAACATATATCTGACCATGACAATTGACCAGTTAAAATCACAACAGATATTTACCCCATAGGTTAAAGCACATGCTTTCCCACAACCAAACCTTTTATACTGTACAGAACTACAGATAAGAAGAGAATTTGCTTAAATACCCATTTAAAAAAACCAAAATATTGACTTTAAATAAAAATGATGGGTACCAATAAAGTAATCGAAGTTGTCAAATAATAAAACAACCAATGCAAATTGAGCAATATATGGCTAATGTTGAAGGGACACCCAATCACCTTGTGAATTGTAAATTCATAATGCCTATTGTAAAAGAAGTTGATTTTATTAGATTTTGTGTATACAATATTAGTGGAATGCCACCCCAAAACAATGTTGCGAACTTTTATTGTTTTATTTTACCCAATTGAAATCATGAAATACCCAATTAAATAAATACTGATGAGTAAATACCCATTTGATCAAAAAGTTTATCTGTAGCTCTGTTGCAAATATACAATAGAGCATGTGGTAATGTATGTGGGCAAATTTGAGCTTGGACAATGGTGGGCGGAGTTAACCGATTTGTACGGATCTATGTATTGATGCATGGTCTCTGAAATTCCTATTGTATTTTCACAGGAGTAAGTCATTTAATTAAAAATAAATAACACTTGTCAGATGTTAGATGCATTAACTACCAGATAGAGGAAGTTGGAATGTGACAGACAGATGAAATGGACTATGGATGTGCTACAAAACAGAGTATGGTCTCAACCCGGTCGATTTAAACACCCCGATGTTTAAATCGACCAACTCGATGAGACCATACTCTATCTATTACTTTGATGACTTTATAAACACCCCGATGTTTAAATCGACCAACTCGATGAGACATACTCTATCTATTACTTTGATGACTTTCGATTTGTATCTAATTGCTATTTGAAGTACTTTTATTTGCATAAAATCTGATAAATATTATAGTTTTGACCCTTTTTATCTACTTTTTAATAAAACTGGAATATTGATTTCGGTAATCATTAGTAATTTACTGTTTTCAGGGACTGAGTAACAATGACCAACCTGCATTGGACATCAACCAGAGTAGTCCACCTAAAAGTATGAACTCGGCAACCATGGTTAGTGCTTTAACATTAACATTATATTGTTATTTAAGCTCGAGTTAGTGATCGGTAGGCATTGGTATCTTCAGTATTACTATAATATCTACTAACAGTGTCTTAGTAATGTCCAAATAATTGTTATGTCATCTGCAAGCAGCATTAAGGATTATCTAACGATCAACATTTCTACTCATACACAATATATACAGATTTGGGATATAGAGATTATTTAACTGCTATGATCGATTATAGAAAAATCCTTCACGAGATGATTTGGTTCTTTTCACGAGCGAGCGTACTAACTGCCATCGAGTGAAGGATTTCCCAATAATCTAACCCAGTTAAATAATCTATTTATTACATTTAAATCAGTTTATGTATGATTGTTATAGAGGATCTTACATGTCAGTAACTTATAATGTATTACTGACTTTCAAACGAGTTGGATAAAATGATAGGACTGAAGATTTGCTGAGTATCCTATCTTGTTATATCCAACTTAAGTTTTATTAAAGTCAATGTCAATTTTTCTCTTTAATGTTGTTATTTTACATTTAACGCAGCGCCAATTTGTTCATGATGTAGTGTAGTTGTTTACGTGACTTCATCTACGTTATGTGGCTATAACGTGTTCGCTTTAAAAATAATGCGACAACGAAATCAATTGTAATGTTAGTTATATATGCATTTTATCAAGTAAATATAGATAAAAAAATTGAACAGGAAAAGTAGCATTCAAAGACTTCAAATAATGATAAACAGTAAGATCTGCCTGAACGTATCGGATGATACACCATGCAAATAGTTTGAGCTAAATGTTTTACTGACAGTACATAAACACAGTGATTCGATTCTCATTTGCATGTGTAATACACTAGTGTATTACGGAAAATAAGTCATGGCTGTATAATACACACCCATAAGCCATGTTATGTGATAATATAATATTTTAACGTTGTTGGCAGATTATGTCGGCGTAAGCAGCACATTATTGACGTCCCGTCACAACATCATATTTATTGATTATGAATGTTCTTTCACTAAGAAATCCCGATCTTGCCCCCATAGAAAATGTAATTAAAGATATTTGTTTCAAATCCCAACGTCTGAATAATGTTCTCCACTGAGAAGAAACACCATTTTTCTATTTTGGTAATATTTTAAAGGCAATTCTCTTTTTTTAAGGTAAAATTATTGGAATCCAGAGATGTTTGGGTCACCTCCGACGGCATTAGAAGGGCAACAAGTGCCACTAAAAAGCACGAAGGAGTGAAGAAAGGCAAGACCCTAATGTACAAGATAGTTGGGGAGGTTTTTTCTGCACAAGTACTTGCAGAATCTCGGGGCCAGGGCCTTGTTCCAGCAAAAGAGGGGGACAGTAGGCCAGTACTTGATGCTGAGACCATCTCTTCTGTAAAAGGTTTGCGAATAATATTATTTACAGTTAACTAATTTTGCTAAAGAATTAAACTGCTCAGTTATGCTTATAAAGATTATGATTTTTTGATTATGTGTCAAAAATGTTAATTACATCCAAAATATGCAGATTTTTTTTTTTAATGGCTCTCATATTAAGATATTTTAGTTTAATTAAACAATTTTAAACCCGATTACGCCAAAAAAAGGTTTGTTTCTGGCCGACCGGCCCTAATCTTTTTAGGGCACAACATTTTTTTTGGTCAATTTTTTAGGTTTTTAAGGCATGTAAGTGTTGCGGAACACTCATATTATGTAATAATGTTCAAGAAAACATGCTTTTGATGTTCTTGATTTGAATTTAAAAGGATTAATTCTAAAAAAAAATAAAAAAGATTTTCTTACAGTCTATTAGCTATTGTGAATCTGTGAAGGTAAATACTCTTGAGATTTAATGCTAAACATTTAATTATTTTTCTTTCAGACTATGTGACTGCGTGGACTAAGAAGAACAATTTTCCTACTCCGTGTAACGCAGACTTAAATGATGCTGTGACCGAACGCATTCACTATGCAAGAAAGCAGATAAGTAAAGCCACTGGAAAGAAGAAACTATGAGAAATGTATTTGATATTGTAGCATGGTCGATGACATTTCCTTTGATTAATGCAGAGCATTAAATCGTTTAATTTAGGTTAACTAAAGGGGCGTGGCTTTACCGTACTACAACTACCGGATATTGAAATTTAGAGTACGGTCACTATGACGTCACAGTGTTACTCAGTACACCATGCTACAAAAAAGATAGAGTCTGTCTCAGCTCGTTGGTTATTTAAACCCCTCGATGGGCTATGCCCATCTCGGTGTTTAAATAAGCCAACTCGCTGAGACCAGACTCTATCTATTACTTAACTGAATAACTTAGGACTGCTAAGCATAAATATCAGCTTTCAGAACATGAGCGATTAAAACATCAAGAGCGGTCGCAGCTTTTGGAAAGAAATTGGAAAAATAGGCCTTCAAAATGAGAGAAAAAACTATCCCGATGGAAGTCATTGATGGAAACAGTTATGTATATAAAGACACTCACTACTGATATTCTTTTACGCTTTAAGACTGATTATGAAACACTGTATTGTGACAATAGCAACGTTGACTTTGATAGCGAGCATGCATTAAAAACTGTTATTCATAACCAAAGCGAAAGTAGAAAAAAATGTATTTCGGTTGAAGTTGTTTAAATCTTCTGGTTTGGATAATATACAGGCTGAAGTGCTACGGAATCCAGCGAGTATTGACTAAAAATGCTACACATAAGTTATTGTTTTAATACTAAAACCAAATTCCAAATAGTGATTCAACAGACCCACGTACCCCTTTCAGCTTATGATAGAGGCATCACCCTTATTTCTATACCTTGCAAGATTTATGAGCGACACATTAAATATTTGACTTTCTAAGTGGCTTCAAAGACAATACTATTTTAGCCGATGAGCACAACAGATTTCGATGAGCACAACGGATTTCGCAGTAATCAGTCTTGCCTGGAGCACATTTATGGTGATAAACAATAGTAAACTCGATAAATTGTATACTTTTGTGTGTTTTGTTGATGCGAGAAAGGCTTTAGAAACGGTTAATAGGGAATATTTATGGTTAAAACTCCTGGCAGTAGGAATTAACGGTAAAATGTTTCATGCTATATACAATCTTTATACAATGATGTTAAATGGAGTACATCAGGCTTTTCAAAGGGGTCTAGGGGTCCTACTTAAAATAGACAAATAATGATATTTTCTGTTTTAAAGCACCTAAACATAATGAATGATCCTAAAAATGACCCCTTAGTTACAAGGAAATTCATTCTGTACAGTAATACGTGCTATCCTAGGTTACGCACCAGGGTTAATTTCAGCATTTTATGCCCGATTCAGTCCTAGCTATATGGTGTATTCGAAGTTTAAACCTTAACAATATGGTCCGAACATCATATTTTGATGGATATAAGTGTTTTACCATGAATTGGAACATTTTTATAATTTAAGATATTTCTAGAAAAATCCTGATGTACTCCCTTTAAATGTGCAGGGAAGGTCAATGAGTATGTGACACCATTTCTAGACGTCGATCTATATAATGCTTGTTTAAATAATGAAATTACGTCTTGAAAATGCTCTTTTTAGTCTTATATTGTATGCACTTTTTTCCTCAATATTGATATACATGTATTGGGTAAATTATTTAGTGTTTTCAAAGGTAAAAGGTACGGCTAATGTTCCTTTAAATGATAATTTTTTACGATCTGTTCATTGAATTAATTGTCACTGAATTAAAGAGCAATATCAGAATTTAAAAAGTCTTTCAGTTTTCCACTGACATCCAGATTTTTTATCTATTTTGAGTGATGCCCTAATTTTCTTGATGACGCCCGTCATTTTTATCTAGTGACGCCTGTAAAATGAATCTCATTTGCATAATTCGTGTAAAATGACGCCTGGTTTCCGCCTGGTTTCCGCCTGGTTTCCGCCTGGTTTCCTGCTCGATTCCGCCTGGATATTTTGACGCCTGTCAATTAAACAACGCCGGGCGTCATTTGCATGAAAATGACGCCCGTCATTTGAAAAATGACGCCTGTCATTTGAAAAAATTGACGCCCGTAAAAAATGACGCCCGTCATTTGAAAAAATGACGCCCGTCATTTTTTACCTCATTTGCATAATTCGCAAAAATGACGCCTGGTTTCCGCCTCCTTTCCGCCTGGTTTCCGCCTGGTTTCCTGCCCGATTCCGCCTGGATTTTCCAGTATAAGGGAATTGTAATTGACGCCTAGAATTTCAGTAGAATTGACGCCTCATTTCCAGGCGTCAAATTTCGTACAGGAGCTGAAACAAAGCTTGCTTTAAAGTTACTTCAGCTGCAATTAATAGAGGTGCCAGTAAGGCATTCAGGTATTTTTTTCCATGCACAGTTCTGCAGTCACCATTACAACAACAAGAAGGAGTTGTTTAACCAGTTTTAATTGTAAATACTCAAGGAACTATGCGGCTTTTCTACAATTTGACAATTGATTTGCAGTGCTGAGCTGCCATACATTAAAGGTACCTGTAATGCCGTTAAATCACATTGAACTAAATAGGGAATTGTGAAAAGTAATATAAATTATCTATAAAAAGATGTTGTATTATTTGTACACAGAATAGATTCTGAGAATAGAAACTATATATAGATCAGGAGAAGTAGAAGCAAATAGAGATAAACAATTGATACAACCCATATAGTGTCGTACCCGTCTCGAACCACCTATTCCCTTTTTATCGGTATAGAACCCAACCGGATCCACATGTCTAGCGCACGCCCGCCCGGAACTTAACAAATTATTTCAGACAATTGACAACCCTCTCTCACTGTGTTAGGGGTCGTCCTGTGACTATTCTGCCACCATTATAATGCTTCCCACCCTAGTACCATCAAGGTTTGTAGGTTTACTGTAGCTAAAATTCAGGACGAACAATTTATCCTAACAAGGTCGAACATCATGATGAGGGTGAGGGAAAAAAAGAGAGTATCCGAATGATGATATTACACTTCATATCCGGTCACGACGAGAAGAAACAGTTTGAACCGATTTTAAAACAAGACCGTTCTGAAAGGTTATTAAAACCCAAACACAGTAATGACAATTAGCTAAAGGATAAATCATTCTAATATCGATTGGTTTTGTAAGCGTGTTGCTCCTCTGCATAGTTATCACATAGAATTAAACCCAGGATCTATGGATCTCCGCCATAGTGCTCTACGCTACGGCAGAGCCTGAAGGTAAACAATTAACATTAATAATAAACGAGTACATCATCTACATATAGATCGTTGAGCTGCAGGTATACACTCAATTGCATCACATACAAATTAACTAGAAGTATGTTATGCAGAGCACAAACATCCATAATTTAAGGGTATGCATTATACTTCACAAAGTGAAAGTGGGCGTGGGGAAGTCGCACGAAGTAAAACTGCCTTTCTTTTGCAGCCCAACTTTCAAGTGTCACATAGTTTTAGTTATTATATGAAGGTTTTGCTTCAACTGTTACCTTGTTAATGCAGGAGATGAAGAAAGTGATTTGCCTTTTTAGGTCGGTACTGTACATTAATCAGTCCGAGCTCTAACCTAAACGGTTACATGTTTTATAACAGCTGGAAGTCACTAAAATGCCAATTTTTTTATTATCTCCTTGACGTTTAGAGTAGCAGATACTTTTCCCCTAATAACCATTTGTAACCTAAATCAGTTACCAAGATCATTTGCTAATAAAATCGAAATAGTTGCCAAATGTGCAGTGTTTATTTATTCTGAATACTTATTATTAAGGATAAATACATCTTCATCAAGATCCAATTAGCAGTTGTTCACTATAATTCATGTGAGAGCTTACAAAATGATTTTTAATGAATTTTTGTTGCATAACAGTAGGTAACTTGAGAGGCCTTGCGCATTGGATTTTCATCGATGCTCATAGAATTTTATTGCATGGTTGTAAAGTAGAATAATCACCCTACGGTACGCTGGAGAAAAGTATACATATATAGGGAAAATTCCAGTACAGAAGATAGAATGCTTCTAAACTTGAAT
>JAWPHD010009118.1:0-10000 GCA_037043455.1 Cyrtodaria siliqua
GAGACTATGGCCCTTGATTTTGTTAAAAATGCTATAATTTGCCTTGTCATACGATAGGCCTTCATTTTGCATCTGATCTTGTCAACTTTAGCAGATTTTATGACTTTTTTTTTTTTATATTATTATTATTTTTTTTTTTTTTTTTTTTTTTTTTTTTTTTTTTTTTTTTGAATATTTGTTTTTGAATATTTTTTTTAATTATTTTTTTAATTTTGTTTAATTTGTTTATTTTTTTTTATTTTTTTTTGATTATATATATATTTTTTTTAATTATTTTATTATTATTCTTATATTATTCTTATTTTTTTATTTTTTTTATTAATATTTATTTTTAGCTCTATGTTGGACCAGTCGGACCAGTAACAGAGAGTCTAGGCTCTTGATTTAGTTAAAAATGCTATATTTTGCCTCGTTAATACGGTAGGGCCTTCATTTCATCTGATCTTTACCGAACTTTAACAGATTCTTTAGTTATGGCCCTTGATTTAGTTCAAAAGCTGTTTTTTGCCCGAAACTTCCAAAAAACGTAAATGGCAGTCACTCGCTTCATTGATGTTATAAGAGCCATGTTAGCCAGTAGAGCGTCCACAGCCCTCTTGGGCCTCTTGTTTTTGTATTATATTTACTCGAGCATATTTGTGTTTTACTTATATTGCCTATTGATGCTGCCTTGTTGGTTAGAGATTAATCATGGCGGGGATTTCTTTATTACACTGTCCTGTTTTAATGGGTTGACAGTAGGGTAAGTGTGAGGTTTGGTTAGAGAATAGTTCATGGCGGGGAGTTCTTAAGTTCACTGTCCCGTTTAATTGGGATGTGTAAGTTTGGTGCACCCTAAAACCTGTTTAAACCCCATCGGCCTTTTGCCACTGACCGTTCCAAGACGGTAGCCCTACTGTCAACCCTTTTTGTGTTTTCGACGTCATGTATCGCTTTATTATTACTACTGCCATTTTTGTTTGTCTTTTTGCGTGTTTTGGATTTACTGTATTCTGTGAAAGCTGCATTTCCTGTTCGACTTTTATACTTATTTTTATTTATAGCACAGGTATTGTTTATGTAAACGCAAGAGTTAAAAAGTGATCGTGCATCGTTAACGAAGCGTACGTTTCTAATGAGTTTCTATTAACGGCTGGGTACATTAGGGATTTAATGCAAATTTTACGATAATATTATACAGATACTCTCTATCATCTCCGTTAATGTTAACAATAAGCATATTCTGACTTTAAACATTGACAGCCCTTACTGTGGTAAACAATATACCCTAAGGAACTCAACTGAACAAAGCTAATATTTCTGATGCTGTCTCTTCTTTCTCGATTTGCATCTCTCAGTTGAAACTGGAGAAATAAGCAAAATGTATACCAAGAGAGATGATATTACATATGTAATTTCGACAGCGTTAATTGTCCCTCCTTAGACGGGGATGTTCCAGAGCAACATTTTATGGGGTATATGTTTCTCAACTTATTCGTTTTTCTAGAGCTTGTAGTTGACTAACCTTTGCATAACCAAAAAGCTACTCCATCATGACTACCGTTACCATAAACATCGAAAATCCTTTCAAAATGTTATTATCGTAACTCTGATCTGCTTTTAAAAGATAAGTAATTCGAGCGCTTCTGCGAACATGACTGTCACCACCTGACTTCTATGGTGACGTGATTTACAACTTCGTACGACTATGACTGCACCTTCTGAAAAGAAATATAAAAGATCGGACAGGGAAAGTAGCATTCACAAGACAAAACACAGAAACAAACACGCAAACAGAGACATACAAGAAGGCAAAAGCAATAATAAATGCAAACGACATCACAAACACAAAAAGGGTTGACAATAGGGCTACCGCCTTGGAACGGTCAGTGGCAAAGTAGGCCACTGGGGGTTTAAACCGGTTCTATGGTGCACCAAACCTCACACTTACCCTACTGTCATCCCATTAAAACAGGACAGTGTAAATAAAGAAATCCCGCCATGATATAATCTCTAACCAACAAGGCAGCATCAATAGGCAATATAAGTAAAACTCAAATATGCTCGTGTAAATATAATACAAAAAAACAATAGCCTAGAAAGCCACAATGAAGGTACTCAATGGCTTTGCAGAAGCCAGAGCAGTAAGAGAATAAACCATTAAGGGCACGACAAGAAAGATCATGGACAAACATCAAACGCCACCGTCCCAATGGGCTTTAGGTAGGCGTCATCATAGGGTCCACAGCCTGTCCGGTCATCGTACAATTAAGAGAAAGCATAGTGGCGAACTGTAAAGGGTCCACCACCAAGCATGCAGTACGTTGCAAAACCCTGAAAGGAGAGGTTGGTGGTGGACTTTCGTCCATCAGGCTTTCTGGTCGTACCCTAGATTGGTTTTCTGTTTTGCTACAACTGCTGTGGTTGTTCAGTACAACTTAGATGTTCTAATTAATGATGTTGTAATATGTATATATGTGATATATATTCTGACAACGACATATAATTGCATCGTTAGCTAATTTCTCAGGATGTGTCTTTATTGTTAGAGATTCCCTTTGGACCCTTTTGTGTTTGTGGTGTCGCATACTTGGCTTCTATGTATCTTTGTAATTGTTTTTATGATATGTTGCCTGCATTTTAATTTAGTCTTTTGATTTTTACCTGTGATACGCAGGCTTCATAACCTCTGCTCCCAACTAAATGCCAATTGTTTATTTCGCCCACTGTTTTCTCGTTTAGGGCAAAGCGTTTTGTTAGAAACTGGCCATGGAATGGTGTGACAACACCTCATTGATGGTTCCATATTCACCGTCATATGCATACCATCTTCGTGATGGCTCAACATTCTGTACTGTTGATTTTAGCGCTGCTGGCCCTAAGAGCTTATGGGATGGCAAGTTGTCCGTCGGTCTGTCCGTTAACTTTTACCTCGTTAAGACGATAGGGCCTTTGTTTTTCATCCGATCTTTACCAAACTTTACCAGATTGTTAATATCAATGAAAGCTCGGACAAGTTCGAAAACCAGCCTCTCTCGGATCAGTTACAGCGGAGTTATTGCCCTTGATTTAGTTTTTTTTTTTTTTTTTGTTAATGCCATGTTGGATTTGACGAAACTTAGCAGGAAGCATTACTATGATTTCTAGTTTTGCCAGCTAGATCTTGTTAAAAACGACGAGTTATGGTCCTTGATTTATTGAAAATTGCTATGTTGTATTTTCCTTTGTTAAATCTGTAGTTGCTTAATTGTTTATCTGATCTTTACCATATTTGGTTAGAACGTTAATATAAACCCTACACCCATTTTTAGCTCTACTGGCCGAAGGCCAGCAGAGCTTATGAGATGCCGAGTTGTCCGTCGTCCGACCGTCACGACCGTCGTCCGTCCGTCGTTAACTTTTGTCTCGTTAAGACGATAGGGCCTTTGTTTTGCATCCGATCTTTACCAAACTTTACCAGATTGTTAATTATCAATGAAAGCTCGGACAAGTTTGAAAACCAGCCTCTCTCGGATCAGTTACAGCGGAGTTATTGCCCTTGATTTTTTTGTTTTTTTGTTTTGTTTTTGTTAATGCCATGTTGGATTTGACGCAACTTAGCAGGAAGCATTACTATGATTTCTAGTTTTGCCAGCTAGATCTTGTTAAAAACGACGAGTTATGGTCCTTGATTTATTGAAAATTGCTATATTGTATTTTCCTTTGTTAAATCTGTAGTTACTTAATTGTTTATCTGATCTTTACCATATTTGGTTAGAACGTAATATAAACCCCTACACCCATTTTTAGCTCTACTGGCCAAAGGCCAGCAGAGCTTATGGGATGCCGAGTTGTCCGTCGTCCGTCCGTCCGTCGTTAACTTTTGTCTCGTTAAGACGATAGGGCCTTCATTTTTCATCCGATCTTTACCAAACTTTAACAGGTTGTTAATATCAATGAAAGCTCGGATAAGTTCGAAAACCAGCCGGGTCGGACCAGTAACAGCAGAGTTAAGGCCCTTGATTTATTAAAAAATTCTATATGGGTACATCAGGGGATTTAATGCAAATTTTACGATAATATTATACAGATACTCTCTATCATCTCCGTTAATGTTAACAATAAGCATATTTTGACTTTAAACATTGACAGCCCTTACTGTGGTAAACAATATACCCTAAGGAATTCAACTGAACAAAGCTAATATTTCTGATGCTGTCTCTTCTTTTCTCGATTTGCATCTCTCAGATGAAACTAGAGAAATAAGCAAAATGTATACCAAGAGAGATGATATTACATATGTAATTTCGACAGCGTTAATTGTCCCTCCTTAGACGGGGATGTTCCCAGAGCAACATTTTATGAGGTATATATTTCTCAACTTATTCGTTTTTCTAGAGCTTGTAGTTGACTAACCTTTGCATAACCAAAAAGCTACTCCATCAGGACTACCGTTACCATAAACATCGAAAATCCTTTCAAAATGTTATTATCGTAACTCTGATCTGCTTTTAAAAGATAAGTAATTCGAGCGCTTCTGCGAACATGACTGTCACCACCTGACTTCTATGGTGACGTGATTTACAACTTCGAACGACTATGACTGCACCTCCTGAAACCCTGAAAGGAGAGGTTGGTGCATGGACTTTCGTCCTTCAGGCTTTCTGGTCGTACCCTAGATTGGTTTTCTGTTTTGCTACAACTGCTGTGGTTGTTCAGTACAATTCTTTATTCAGTCTTAGGTGTTCTAATTAATGTTGTTGTTATGTAATATATATTTTGACGACATATAATTGCATCGTTTGCTAATTTCTCCGGATGTGTCTTTTGTTACAGACTCCCTTTTGGGCCCTTTTTTGTTTGCGGTGTCCATACTTTGCTTCTATGTATCTTTGTAATTGTTTTTATGATATGTTGCCTGCATTTTAATTTAGTCTTTTGATTTTTACCTGTGATACACAGGCTTCATAACCTCTGCTCCCAACTATTAATTCCAATTGTTTATTTCGCCCACTGTTTTCTCGTTAAGGGCAAAGCGTTTTGTTAGAAACTGATACCATACGCCGCTGGCCATGGAATGGTGTGACAACACCTCATTGATGGTTCCATATTCACCGTCATATGCATACCATCTTCGTGATGGCTCAGCATTCTTTAGCGCTGCTGGCCCTAAGAGGGGTGATACTATTCCCCGGTCGATTTCCCGGTTACTTCCCGGTTAAAACCCGGTTGAAAAGGGGTTACACATGTGATGAGTGTGTTGATGTTTCAGATGTTTTAATGATATATATATATTATATATGTATTCATTTTTCCATAATCACTAAAAAAAATGTTGAGAAAAAAAAAGAAAGTAGTTTAATTAAGTGATGAATATTGGTGTTCCCGGTTCAGTTTCTGATACATTTAAAGGATAACAATGCCTTAATAATTCATAATTTATTTGTTTTATTTCATAATATATGGTATTATTAACACATAACAATAATAAAAATGAAAATAAAACAGAAAATAAACGTTTTATTGCTTCATTTCCAACACCCGTATTTCGTGTAAGGTCTAATTACACTAAATCAACAGGATGTGCTCGCCTGGTGCAGTCGAAAGTAGTTCTGTATTAAAGAGTGCTATTCTTTTTTTCTTTAAAAACTTTTTTTAGTGCAGTTTCCTGTTATTTTTTGGCTGTAACTGTATTCTAGACATGTTGTTGATATTTGAAAATGCAGCTCATCATGTTTTTGACAGATTTTGATATAAATTTGAGAAGTGAAAGTAGACAGGGTATGAAATTGCAAGGGGTAAAAATAGTGTTGACCTTTGACCCGGTGTTAGTAAACAACTGAAGAAATGTTTCTTAGAAGGTATTAAACCCCCTATTTCCTTGTTGATGTTTAATAGCAGACATGTTTATTTGCATGATAAAGTAAGTTTCTCAGAATTCTAACGAGGTTTGAGTTTTTAACAGGTTGTCAAAATTCTAACTTTACTATGGAAGGGCAATGGAGACTCATTTACGCTATTATAACCTGTAAGGAAAGCCGTAGAGGTCTAATTACACTAAATCAACAGGATGTGCTCGCCTGGTGCAGTCGAAAGTAGTTCTGTATTAAAGAGTGCTAATCTTTTTTTCTTTAAAAACTTTTTTTAGTGCTGGTTCCTGTTATTTTTTGGCTATAACTGTATTCTGGACATGTTGTTGATATTTGAAAATGCAGCTCATCATGTTTTTGACAGTTTTTTATATAGATTTGAGAAGTGAAAGTAGACAGGGTATGAAATTGCAAGGGGTAAAAATAGTGTTGACCTTTGACCCGGTGTTAGTATACAACTGAAGAAATGTTTCTTAGAAGGTATTAAAGCCCCTATTTCCTTGTTGATGTTTAATAGCAGACATGTTTATTTGCATGATAAAATAAGTTTCCCAGAATTCTAACGAGGTTTGAGTTTTTAACAGGTTGTCAACATTCTAACTTTACTATGGAAGGGCAATGGAGACTCATTTACGCTATTATAACCTAGAAATTACAGGTGAAGCGTTATTTCTGCACGTCGTGAGAAACAGTACACTATAGATTCAAGAAAACTAGATAGATCTACATAGATATTATCAGTATGTAAAACAACACATATTATTTAAACTCAAAATTGTAAAGTATAGCAAGACTTCAGATATGTAGCTATACATTCACACAATAGAATAAAGATAACATTATATATAAAAGTATGTGTATGTAGTACACGGATAATAATACCGTAGAGGTGTGAAAGCACCAATTATTTTCCCCATAGACACCAATGTTAAAGTGTCACATATTAATGATTTGCTGCAAATTCAACTCAAGTATGGATAATGCAGCAGTGTAATGTTCATATAGAAAACTATTTTTCCACTTGAAAAATCACCAGAAAACGTGGGGTCACAAGACATGTAAGAAAGTTCTTGTTTGTTTACTAAACAGGTCAAGGGTACAGCTGTTTTTATTGATCGACTGTTTTCATTGCTCACAAAGTGTAAGCATGGAGTCGAAATTTCGAAAATGTTCATCAGTGATCCAGTAAAACCTATTAATACGCTTCTTATACATATAACCACAAAATCGAATGAATGGGCAGTTTCCCCCTACTTATAATGCCCATTTCCATCGAAAAAGGAGGGATTACTTTTTATTATAGGAACTACATTCGAATACACCTCGGAGGTTTACATGTAATTGGTGTTGGTAAACCTTTAAGAGGAGAAAACATGTTCAGATGTTTCTTAAATGAGGAGTTTGTGTTGTCATTTTCATAACAAGCTTAAAAACACTCACTTCATGCAAATCGAATGATTATTTGCAGAGATATGGTCGTGTGAATACCAAGGACAATAGTCTGAAATCGACAAAAGTCAGAGATAGTTTTTTTAATTTTACACTATCTGAATTGTCATACGAAACGGCATTTCTTGACAATACACCATATTAAATAGATCAAATGTTTAGAACATTCAATGGATATAAATAAAACATGCATTTTAGGTACAATTAGGACGACGAAAAGGCCAATTTATGTCGATTTTCATGCCAAAATTGATTTTTCAGTCAAATTCTTCAAAATTGGTGGTACCATACCTGATTATAGTAGCGAATACGAGCTTAATAATGCCAAAAATACCGCTAAAATCAGAATTGATACTAGCTGAACGCTACCAAGTCGAGTTTGAATGATAAGGAACAATATTTTACCTTTTACACAAATCTTCATTTTTCACAGTATCCTATTTTAGGGGGGTAGGGGAAAGATTTAGTGGTTTCATGCCTACCAAACCTGTTGTCATGCAAATTTAATTCATGAAAACATGTTGCAAACATGCAACCCTACATGTTGATACGAAAAAGACATAGTTCAACTGCAAACACTTCACCAATACGTCATTTTAAACAAGAAAAAAAAATGAAACTCAAAATTACAGCTTTTATAGACAAAATTGGACTAAAAACGCTCAAAACCTATTTAATAAACTATGGAAAACTTATTTCTGAGCTTATTTTACCAATTGTTATCGGAAAAGTGTCCCTAGGTACGAATCTGAGCGAGTCCTAATTACTGCACGCATCTCTTATAGGTGTGAAAGCACCAATTATTTTCCCCATAGACACCAATGTTAAAGTGTCACATATTAATGATTTGCTGCAAATTCAACTCAAGTATGGATAATGCAGCAGTGTAATGTTCATATAGAAAACTATTTTTCCACTTGAAAAATCACCAGAAAACGTGGGGTCACAAGACATGTAAGAAAGTTCTTGTTTGTTTACTAAACAGGTCAAGGGTACAGCTGTTTTTATTGATCGACTGTTTTCATTGCTCACAAAGTGTAAGCATGGAGTCGAAATTTCGAAAATGTTCATCAGTGATCCAGTAAAACCTATTAATACGCTTCTTATACATATAACCACAAAATCGAATAGAAATGGGCAGTTTCCCCCTACTTATAATGCCCATTTCCATCGAAAAAGGAGGGATTACTTTTTATTATAGGAACTACATTCGAATACACCTCGGAGGTTTACATGTAATTGGTGTTGGTAAACCTAGAGCTAACGTAACTGAAATTCGAATGATTATAATTAAACTATAGGGTTTTTATAGAGACAAGACGGACAGGTCCAGTATTCTAACTTATTTTGGGAGACACATTGTGTATGATACCATTGTTTGCATTTTTTATTTTGACATGAAATAAGGTCGTCAACGAAATCAGGCTGTCTACAATGGCACCATAACTGTATATTTATTACCTTTGGGTTAAAACAGGACAGACTTAAATTTCTTCCACGTATTGGTTCTTTTGGGAAAGGTGTTATGCGTCCCGTTTCCAGACACTCAATTAAACGAGGACGCATTGCAGATACATTATAAATAATTCTAAAGTTAAAGGAAAGTGGAAAGTGACTCGACTCGACTAGATTCGCGATCGCGAATAAACCGCAATCATAGGAATTTGGCTGTTGTTGAACCCTAGGAATTTTTATGTTGATAAACTTATCAGTTGAAGACGCATATATTTGTGATAACTGAATTTTTAAATTTAACTTGATATCTTTAAGGCGTTCTCCTAAACTATCAATATAATAAACAAAATCTTTGTCTGGAACTGTTTTAAAACTCATGATCCAATGATTTGATCCATTAAAATGTATTTGGCAAGCGGGTGCTACGTGCCGATTTTTTTTTTTTTTGTATGTTCCATTTATGTGCATCGTCAATAAAGAACGGAGTGTTAGTTGTAGCTTCTAGGCCATTTATATGAGGGAAATCTTTTTTCAAAATTGAATTAACGGCTGTCATATGCTTATCATTTAACCAATCAAAATTTGTAATTTCGTGTTTATCCGATAATTTTAGATCTAACTCTTTTAACCACCAGTCGTCGTTTATTTGCGCGGAACTATTATTTGTATTTTCAATTGTAATTATTTCTTCGGGAGACATTTCTGACTGTTTCACTGACTGTTTCACTGTTAGTTTTCGGTGCTTTGTAGATTTAGTGGTTTTGAAATGCTGACGGTATGGCACGTGCTTTCTAATAGTCTCTTTCTGTGTTTTTACCGCTCTAAAAGTGTGTGATTGTGTAAGTGTAGACAGAGGGCTTAGTTCTGTTGGTGCATAATGTTCAGATGGCGGTGGCAGTGACGGCCACTCTTCTTCCGTCAAAGGAACTACCTGTTCTGGATATATGTCTGGCAATGGCGGTATGCCAACGTCTGTCTGTACTGCTGATGAGAAATAAATAGCATCCAGGATGTTGTCTGTCACCATCTTGGTTCCTTCACTGCTCAGGTGTAGCCCATCGGCCGACAACATGTCCCTGTTTATTGCACCACCTTCATAAAAATCACGATGGCTGATGAGTCCGAATTTTCTCTCGTAGAGGTGAACTTTTGATAGTCCTCTGTTAACTTCATTGGCCACAGAATTTATATTCACCAGAGTAGTATCGGACAGTCTGTTATCCCCATGAAACTTCGTCTTTGCACGTGGCGTTATTTCCGACATAAGG